>VDFB02096448.1:0-27507 GCA_007258455.2 Sequoia sempervirens | reverse complement strand
AAGGACTTCTATTAAATTCTACATAACACACACTTACATAGAACCTTGAACATTGGAGAGTGTATAGAATTGCACCTAAAGTAAACATGAAGACCAGAATTCTTAAAAAGCCCCAACAAGCTAGAAAAATTAGTACTAGAGATTTTCTAAAGACTAAAAGATATTTACACAGGAATAAAAGCTGCTTGCATACAATTGAAAGAGGTGATAGAAGTGTGTCACATGCACTGATCTAAACTGCAGTTACTGTACAATCTAAGCACAAAGGATGCATATTTATCTAAGCAACAAGTTTGCTAGATGTTCTATGAAGACACTCAATCGAATACCAATCCTTCATTCACAACCACTTTAATAACTTGAGCTCCATGCAGACTTTCCAATCATTTTGGTTAGAAATATTCCATGAGTAAAAGTGTTGTAATTTAGGAGGCATGAGCCATATTCTAATCTAATGGTAAGTTGCAGCCCAATTTGAAAAGGATGGTGAACAAGGCCCAAAGGGGAATCTTCATGCTCAAAAGAGGATCTTAAAACATACAAGATTCCTTCATGAGTTATGGGGGAGAGGCCACATGATGGAGTGTCATTTGTGGCAGATATTGTGGTCAGAATCCCTATTTTAAGTGCTTCAGCTGTTGGTGAGAGATTAATGGTGGTCACAATCTTGAGAAGTTTTCAGATCTAAGGGTCTGTTAAGAGAGCGCAGGTGTGCCACACATCTCTCTTCTTGTCTTTCCTCAAAGAGAAGCAGACCCCACATTATCTTTATCCTTAGCCACAAAGAAATTTTAGGGCAGTACTTTTTTAATTCCACATTATTTGATCGGATGTCAAGCAACAGTGGGGGGGAACTTTAGTGATATGTCAAAACTAGTTCCCTCTAAAAATATTGTAGAAGCAACACCTAGATCTCCGCTTTATTGTGAGGACAAGGTTCAACCTCTTAAAGGAGTCCCCTACCGTGAGCATTTTTTGAAAAATTTGGCTGTGTTCGAACAAGGCAAAGTCTGCCAATTTGAAACTTCAGGGTGAGCCTTCGAATTTTGCACAAGTAACTGTGGTTTGCAATGAAGTGTTCTTGGACACTACAACAGCCATTCAGGAAATAGGGGAAAAATAGTGGACAAGAGAGAATTATTTAGGCATATTGTGTTGAGAGCCCAGTTTTTAGTGTAGTAGCTTGGATTTAGAGCATACAAGGCATTACACAGGAAAAAGAACAAGTAATAAAGGAAACCACTTCAAAGGAATGAGCCACTGGATAATGAGCGCATACCATGTAGTTATAAAGTTAACCATAGTCCACATGCAAGAGGGCTGATTAGAAATAAAGTAAAAGTAACACGGTTGGAAAGGATAAAGAGAAATCAAAAGGTAGGTGGACTGCTAGAACAACTATAAAGGGTAGATAGAAATAAATAAAAGTAGGTAGATATTGACTAATATTAAATGACACAGCAAGATTTTAAAATATAACAAAATTATGTAATATAAATAAAGCACAGAAAGAAAACAGCAACATAAACATATAAAATGGTATCAAATCCCAACAATAAGGTTATTATGTCTGCAATTTTCTGCAATTTTCAAATTTCAAATTACTCACTTTGATATACTCCTTGTTTATATCCTGCACACAGCCTACCAATCAGGTCCTTTCCATTTATAATTTCAATTCGCTGCCAAATTTCAGATTTCTTATCAACAGTAAATGTCCTCTCACTAAATCCAAGATATACATTGGCATAGCTATTTATCAGATTTCACATTGTCAATATAGGCCTTCTTCATTCCATTTTTCAGAGTTGCATAACAGCATCCATTTTGTTTAAAATGTACAAAAAAAATTATTGCTGACAAATATGCAGCCAAATTTTCATTAATATTTTTTTGCAACCAATTTTTTGCTATATGAATTGACTGTTCTTTCCCACTCATGTTATTCTAATGTTGCTTATAGACTGTTGATCATATCCAGGGTAGCTTTTATTTGTATCATTTCCTTGATTGATGGTTCAACTTCAAACTTCAAATAGTCCCCCAAGCTCCACCTAGAACCCATATTCAGTCCACTTGCTTGCCCAAGAGCTACATGGCCAATGACAACAAAAAACATTTCAATTCAATTTATAAAGCAACACAAGGGAGAACAACAGACCATAATTTCCATTCACTCGACTAACCCAGTTGCCCAGCTTATTTTCACGTTGGACACCAAGATGACCATTCCTCATTTTGGCAGCACAGCCAGTAGGCAAAAGTTAGATGCTTGGATTCAAAATCCAAAGGCATATGTCAAGACACAGTCACATCTCTCAGAGCCACAACAAATCATGTTGGTAGAGGTTGACATGGACGATCAAGCCCTCACCTAGTGGCAGTCTCACCTCCACCTTCTAGAGGTGACCAAGCAACCAAAAATTGATGGATAGACTTCAAAGCAACCATTCAAGCACGATTTTACCCCTCAGTGCAAAGAAGAATTGTTAGTACAACTGTTTCACCTTTGCTCAACATTTGGCCAATCAATCCAGCAAGACATAGAGTAGTTCAATTGTATCTATCAATTTGGAGGTATGGGACATTGACGAGGTACTTTGCATCAAATTCATTCAAGTTCAGGTTGTTTTCTCATTTTCAGCAGGATTTAGAGCTCTACACCATCATTTCACTAGAGCATGCTTTCTTCTTTCTTTAGAGGTGGAAGAGAAGCAACAAAAGACATAACCAAAGGAAAGTCAATATTTTTCCTTTCAGAGAATAAGTTACTATTCATCTGTCCCTGTCAGCTTCTCTTATGCAACTAATTCATCATTCAGGAAAGGGTATTCTTCACCAAATGGATCCCTTAAGGGCCTAACCTCCTTATCTAAAACATGGATAGAAATAGTATGTCTACAACAAACAGACAAGGCATTCTACTAAGGAATGCCCCATCCTCATATCAAAGAAAGGAAAGATTCTTTGCACTAAGAAAACATCACAATGTGAAGATTCAGAGAAGCAAGTAACTATTCCCAAAAATTTTAATCCTTGGCTCATCCTCATGGTCAGTGATTATTCAGTCAAAAACAAGGAAGCTCTATTTACTCACAATTGTTAAAACAATAAACATGAATAGACTGGTAGATCTCATCCTTAACAATGGTAACCAGAAATAAGGATAATTTACACTTGTGTCTTGCAAATGTTTTGTCACATTTATCATTGATCTATTCCAAGAAACAATTGATACTGATGTTGTTTCCGTGGATTGCTGCAGTTTGATACTAGGAGCACCTTATCAATATGACAGCAAGGTTGTGTTTGATGACTTCCACAATACCTATAGACTGCACAAGGATGGTAAAGTGTAAAAACTCGATTCTTCCTGTACTAGTTATTTGCTCCCTAGTATGCCAGCAATTAAACAAGTTAATTTGCATAAGTTTCTTACTCTTCATATCATCCAGGAAGCCAAGATAAATAATGTTAAGTAGCTTACTCCTAAGCAATCAACTCTAGTGTTGTACATATTCTGATGTTTTGATGAGCCTAAAGGACTTCCTCTTTTGAGACCCATTCAGCATTCTATTGAACTGGTACCAGATTCTAAACTACCCGATCGAACACCTTAACACCCTCTGACCATTGAGAGTGCTGAAATAGAGCAACAAATAAAGCAGATGCCCAAAGATATCAAGGTCCAACTCAATACTTCTCCTTTCAGATTTTCAGCTCCCATTGTACCAAAGAGGGAACATAATGAGTGCCAGTTTCACAAACTGCCGTAATCTCAACAAAATCATTGTAAAAAATTGATGAGAATGCTTCTAGTAAAAACTATGTGAGTGTTGGGCGGTGGGCCTAGCTCGATTGGCTAAAGTATACTGTTGTAGGCAAGAGGTCACAAGGTCTAGTCTCCCCACTGTCCCCATGGTACCGGAGGGCGTGTCACGCCAGCGTCGCCGGTCACATGAAAAAAGCTTACCAAGCGCACTGCAGTTTATAAGGGGACGGATACCCGACCGATTCCTGCAGTCTACAAAAAAAAACTATGGGAGTGTTTTTTGCACCAATGTTTCAAATCACAGTCCATGACCCATCATAGGTGAGGAAAAACATATAGATTGTGGAGTGTGATCCAAAACATTGATATAAAAACACTAGCACAATTTTTACTAAAAGCATTCTCTATCATTTACATGGACTATGGAAATATCATGTCTATTATTGTAAAAGACCACTTCCCAAGATTGAAGATCTCTTGTACTAACTTTGAGGTGCCAAGGGCTTCACTAGGATTGATTTGACCTGTGGATATCCTCATATCTGCATGGAGCCCTAATAATTCTAAACTCTACAAGTTGTCAATCACGTTGTTTGGCCTAAATAATGCATCTACCACATTCATGAGCATCATCAATGAGGTTTTCCAACCTCATCCAAGCAAATTTGTTGTCATCTACGTTGATGACATCTTGGTCTACAACAAATCCTAGGATGACCACTTGGTCAATGTGCCAACATTTTTTTAATCTTCTTCACCAATATCATCTCCAAGCAAAGGTAAAGAAGTCCTTTGGCCAAACCTTAGTTAAGTACTTGGTGTTCCTCATTAACGAACATGGAATATATGTAGAAGCTTCTATAAAAAATTCATTAGTAACTACTCGTGTTTCCCACCCTCTTCATTAACTCACTAGTCAAAAGAATCTTTATTGGAGCTTATCGACTACTCAAGAATTATTACATTTGAAACGGTTATTTTCCATAGGTGCATTACTTAAGTTGGAAGGGCATCTAGTTCCGTATAATTCTACAGCATTGTCAGAAGCCAAGCTCACATACAACACATATGGCAAAGGTTTTGATGCCTTGGTCCAAGGGTTCAAGCAATGGCATCATTATATTCTTGGTACATAGGCAATTTCACATACTAATCACCAACCCATTCAGTTTTTGTACTCTCCATCTAAGATTTAAGAACATTGGCATTTACTATGGTCCAACAATCTCATTTGGTGATAAAATATAAGAGGTATGTCTCCAACAAAGTGATAAATCTTCTTGGTTGTCCTCCTCAACTAATTAGCATTTTGGATACTTGGTGGGCAACATATGATGAATGGAAATATTTGTACTCTATGGATACTCAATTTGGCCCAATTGTTCATGCTTTGCAAAATCTAACATTACCTTTCCTTGACTACCGCTTTCAAGATTGATTTGTATAAGTTCACTCAATTTTATGTTCCTATGGGTTCTTCTTGCCAACTTTTGCTAAGGGAAGCTCACCCATCCTCCTATGGTGGACATATTGGTGTTCAAAACCTCTCAACACCTTCAACAATACTTTTTATTATCCTTTTTTGCAGAAGCAACTTGAGGATTACAATGTTCAGTTTTCTCTTTACAATTAGTCTAAACCTCCAATCAAAAGCTTGGATTTATATCAACTGCTACTCATACCTTCTCAACCACGGAAATCAATTTCCAAGGAAATCATTAGTTGCTTTCCCAACAATCAATGACAACATGACTGTATATTTGTCATTGTCAATCAGTTTTCCAAAATGTCTATCTTTATGTCATGCTCCAAGACCAATGATGCTCCACAAGCTACAAACTTGTTCTTCAAGCATGTTTGGAACAGTCCCAGGTTGTTGCTCACTATCATTTCAAATCATGACATGCTTCTTGAGTCACTTTGGCAATCATTGAAGAAGCTTCTCGATTGTCAATTACATTTTTCTACTTCCTTTCATCTACAAAATAGTGAGAAAACTGAAGTTGTTAATTGCATATTGGGTAGATCGTTGGGCAAAAGAGTAGGCAATGGGACACATATTTCAATGTTATTCAACATAACTACAACCAAGCTACTAGTGTTCCTACAAGACATTCCACCAAAGTTTGTTATGGCTTCCAAACTTTGGTGCCTTATGCAATTTCAGTTGCTCTTACAGCTCCAAATACATCCCACTAGCAACACAAGAAGACAAAGCTTCTAACTTTGTACAATATATGGCTGAGATGCAAATAGAAATTCAGGACATTCTTCAATAAACTCAAATCAAGTTCAAGGCACTTCATGATTGACATCAAAATCCTCATTCCTTTAAGTTGGTGATCATCTTTACTTTCATTTGGATAAAGAAAGTTTGTATAACAAACAACATCACAAGTTGAAGCCCATTAGATATGGACCTTACGTCATTCTTCAAAAAATTAGACCCAATGCCTTTCAACTGTTAGTTTTATGATCAGATAATAAAGGCAGAAATTTAATTCAAAATCAGACACAATAACACAGCATATACCCTGGGAAAACCCTCCACTTGAGGGAGAAAAACCCAGCAACAAATATCTCTCTTATATATATAAATAATGGCAACAATTCTCTTTACAATGAGGCCAATCACAAGGCCAATATTCAGCACCAGCAGTAGATGCAATGACAGATAATAATCTGCACTTCCTTGATATTCAAATCTGCCCTTGAAGAAATTCGCATTCTGCTCTTGATAAAATTCGCACTTGAGAGAAGGAATGAATCGTACTTGCTTGATGATGGAATGAATGAAAATGACCTTGTATATATACACAATGTGAGAGAGGTCGCACCTCTTCATGTACAAGGTCGGCCACAATACAAAAATATGATTACAAATAAAAGATGCGAATACAAGGAAGGTCAGCCAAAATAGAAATTACATTGTTGCCTAAGTGAAGCGCTCCTTCATTTTAATTATCCCAAAAAAATGAACAGCCGTTAGGCTATATGAATTTATGTCTTGACTCGTGGCTAGAAGGATGAGCCCGAAGCTGCTATAACATCAACACTCCCTCTCAGCTAGGGAGGAATACTTCCAGCTGTACAAGACACATCACCTCATCGTGATGTCAACCACCATGGCTACTCCCATATGTGGAAAAGGAACATATCACCTCATTATGATATCAACCATCATGGCTACTCCATGTATGGTAAATGAACATACCACCTCATCGTGATATCAACCATCATGGCTACTCCTATGTATGGTAAATGTGCACAAGTGCCCATCACGAAATCACTCAACGTGATGTTGTCACCTCATCGTGACGTTCACCATGGCTACTCCCAGAGGGTGAAAACACAAGTACAAGAAAATCATCACGGACTCTCTCACGTGATGTTGTCATGGAGTCACACACATGACATCCACCATGGCTACTCCCAGAGGGTGGAAACAAGGGCTTTCACCTCAAATCTCTCTCACAAAGAGAAATGCATTAACAAGGTCTTGCACCTCAAATCTCTCTCACAAAGAGAAATGCATTAAGAAGATCACTAATACTGAGACTCCTTCTCAGCTAGGGCTTCATTCTCCACCATACCAAGCTTGTCTCGAAAGTACACAAACTTTATCCTGGAGAGAGGCTTGGTGAGAATGTCTACCATCTGCTCATCAATGTTGATATACTTCAACTAGATTGCTTTCCTCAATACCATATCTCTAATATAGTGGTATTTGATCTCAATATGTTTAGTTTTGTCATGAAACACTAGATTGACAGAAAGCTTCACACAGCTTTCATTATCACAATGAATGACAGTCGGCTCCATCAATTGACCAAACAATCCTGCAAGGAGCTTCCGAAGCCACACTGCTTCACGAGCTGCCACACAAGCTGCAATATACTCGGCCTCTGCTGTGCTTAGTGCCACTGAAGACTGCTTCCTGCTACACCAGGATAACATCGCAAACCCCAAACTGAAGCAACATCCAAAGGTGCTCTTTCAATCAGTAACACACCCTGCCCAATCAGAATCAGTATATCCATGCAGCTTCAAGTCTACACTAGAAGAATATCTCAAGCCATACCCAATTGTGCCACACAAGTATCTCAGGATATGCTTCGCTGCAACTAGATGTATTTGCCTTGGTTCACACATGAACTAACTAAGTGCACTCACTGCATAGCAAATATCTGGTCTAGTATTGACTAGATACATCAAATATCCAATCAACTGCCTGTACATCGTGGGATCCACCAGATCTGAACTAGCTGTAGCCTCTTTTAACTTATGCAAGTTGGTCTCCATAGGCGTAGACATGGATTTGCAATCCATCATACCAAATCTCTTCAGAATGTCAATAGTATACTTCCCTTGACTCAGAATAATCTCATAAGGCTTTTGCCATACTTCTAAACCAAGGAAGTAGTGCATGAGACCAAGATCCTTCATTTCAAATTCAGAAGCTAACTCCTTGCATTTGACAATGAGGTGATCTTCTCCAATAAGAATTAAATCATCAACATAGAGAACCAAGATTAATGCTTCGCCATCAATTACCTTGAAGTAAAGGTTTGAATCAGCATCATTCTTGGAGAAACCCAAGCTCATCAGGTATCGATCAATTCTTTCGTACCAAGCACAAGGAGCCTGCTCAAGGCCGTACAAGGCCTTCTTCAGCCTGCAAACATGAGACTCCTTCCCATGAACCTCAAAGCCATCAAGTTGCTCAATATATACCTCTTCCTCAATTACACCATTTAGAAATGTTGTCTTCACGTCCATCTGGTGTATCTTCCATCCTTTAGATGCTGCAATAGCAATGATGGTCCTGACGGAAGTATAACGAGCAATTGGAGCAAAGGTTTCCTCATAGTCTACGCCCTCTTTCTGAGAGAATTCATAGCCTACTCCCTCTTTCTGAGAGAATCCTCTAGACACAAACCTAGCATGCTTGATCTTGAAGAGCCACTTAGAAGAAACAACAAATTTTCCTTCAGGTCTAGGTACGATGTCCCAAACATCATTCTTGAGAATGGATTGATACTCTTCAGCCATAGCATCTCTCCAAACTTGCTAACTAGTAGCTTCCTCAACACTAGAAGGCTCAGACTCAATGATTTGACTCATCAACACAACATAGCTTGAAAACTTGTGAGGTCTCTTGCTTTCTCTGAATGTTCCTCTCAGGGCTACAAACCTTTCTACCTCCTACATTGTTTGCCTAGCCCAAAGAGGTCTCTTACAACTAATCACAATGTCTGTAGGCCCATCAGTAGGTTCCAAAGGCTCAACTGGATCATCTTCTTTGGGTTCGGTAGCCTCCCTCTGAATCTCAAGAGTATGGTCAACTTCCATATCCTGAGGAGACTCTTGATCTTCAATGTCTATCTCCATGTGGATGCCCTTGGATCTCCTGAATGCAACATCCTCTTCAAATGTAACATCCCCATTGATCTCAATCAATTTTTGGCCCGGAATGTACACTCTGTAAGCTTTTGAAGACTCGCTGTAGCCTACAAATATTCCCTTCTCGCCAGACGGTTCCAGCTTTGTCCTTTTATCTTTCGGTACATGAACATACACAGGACAACCAAAGATTCTTAAATGACTTACTTCCGGCTTCACCCCTGTGAATGCTTCTTTGGGAGTCACGTTCTCCAAAATGCGGTAAGGGCTTCTATTCTGAACATAAACAACTGTCCTAGATGCTTCAGCCCAAAGGAAGGTTTGCAGATCTTGGTCATGAATCATGGCTTTGGCTACTTCTACAATAGATTTGTTCTTCCTTTCTGCAACACCGTTCTGTTGAGGATTGTAAGGGACACAAAACTCCCCCTTAATCCCTACTTCAATGCAAAAGTTACGGAAGCTACCGGAAATATACTCTCCTCCGTTATCGGATCTCAAAACTTTGATCCTCTTCCCAGACAAGTTCTCTACCTGAGCTTTAAATTCTTTGAACCGCTCAAGTACTTCCTCAGATTCTTTAGTTTTCAAGAAATAAATCCAAGTCTTTCTAGAGTAGTCATCAATAAAAATAATGTAATACAAGAAACCACTCAAAGAAGCAACAGACATTGGACCACATAAATCATAATGAATAAGATCTAGAATACATTTAGATCTACTTTCACTACTATGAAATGGACCTTTAGTATTCTTACCCAATGCGCAACCCCTGCAAATGCCTTCATGCTCCTGGTTGAGTTTCGGAAGGCCCGTAACCATCTTCTCCATGGTAGGTAGTGCTCGAAAGTGAAGGTGAGCCAATCTTTTATGCCAAAATTCACACGAACTTGATGAATCGTGCAATAGAGCCTGAAGTGGGCGGGTGCAAAGTCTATAGAAGCTCTCATGTCGAACTCCAATCACCCGAGCAAACTTGATATTTGAGTTCTTTGGCCATGCAAGAACTTTCCCTTCTGAAAATGCAACTCGGTACCCCTTGTCCTCCAAGGCCAAGATAGAGACAAGGTTCTGCTTGATACCCGGAACAAATAGAACATCACTCAACTGCAAAGGAAATGCCGGAATCCAAATGAAGAGAGGAGGTTCCAACTCCTTTCACAAAATAACTAGCATCATCTCCAATAATTACTTGAACACTAGAATCTCTCTCTACCAAATCAGTTAGATGTTCTCTAAATCCGGTGATGTGGCGAGAGGCACCACTATCAATCAACCAAGTATTGTTGTCGGTAGGCACATTGCTTGATAAGGCAAAATAGAATAGAAAACCAATTGAATCCTTTTGTGGAGAGATCTCATCCACATCTGCAAAAGTACCCTGCTACTTAGGTCAGGTTGGACAATCCTTCGCATAGTGACCAAACTTGTCACACCTAAAACATTGAATGCGAGAGAGGTCCTTCTTCTTCTTCAATGTAGGAGCACCATCTGAACCTTTATCTCTATTCCTCTTGAAGTATCCTTTCTTCCCTTCTTTTCCTTTCTTCTTCGAGGATTGAGCGGCAAGAACATGAATATCTTCATTTGTGGAGCTTTGACCAATGCCTCTTGCTGCCAATGTTGATTCTTCTTGAATACAATCAGCTCTCAATCGATCAAACTTAGGAAGTTTTGATCTTGCACTGATTCCTTGAATGAATGACTCCCAAGATGAAGGAAGACCATTAAGAGCCAACATAGTCAAATCCTTGTTATCAACAATATGACCAATAGTAGAGAGTTGATCTCTCAACTCGGAAATCTTCATGAAGTATGAGATGACGGATTCTTCTTTCGCCATCTTGACATGACGAAGTTGTTGCTTTAATGCAAGAGCACGACTTGTGTTGTTGATCTCATACATCTCCTCCAAAGTCTTGAACATGTCTCTTGCAGTTTTCAACTTGGAGATGATTGGCACGATGTGATCTTTCACGAAATCCATCAACATCTTTTTCGCCTTAGTGCCATTTATCTTCCATTGTAGCTTCTCATTCTCATCGGATGGTCAGGAACTTCGCCCTCCACGAACGCTGCTAACTCATTTTCCTCCAATGCAAGCATGACTCTGAACCTCCAAGATGTGAAGTTAGATGCGCCCTCAAGTCTATCTTCGATCTTGAGCCCGTTCACCATCTTGACAATAAGATAGATGCAATTAAGGATGAGAATAAGAATGGAGGATATCGCTGCTTGACTAAATCTGATCACGATCTTTCTTATACCCGCTCTGATACCATGTTAGTTTTATGATCAGATAATAAAGGCAGAAATCCAGCACTAGATCAATGACAGATAATAATCTGCACTTCCTTGATATTCAAATCTGCCCTTGAAGAAATTTGCAATCTGCTCTTGATAAAATTCGCACTTGAGAGAAGGAATGAATCGTACTTGCTTGATGATGGAATGAATGAAAATGACCTTGTCTATATACACAATGTGAGAGAGGCCGCACCTCTTCATGTACAAGGTCGGCCACAATACAAAAATATGATTACAAATAAAAGATGCGAATACAAAGAAGGTCAGCCAAAATAGAAATTACATTATTGCCTAAGTGAAGCGCCTCTTCACTTTAATTATCTCAATAAATGAATAGGCTATATGAATTTATGTCTTGACTCGTGGCTGGAAGGATGAGCCTGAAGCTGCTATAACATCAACATCAACTTGATCTTTTAGCTCAGCTTGGCATTCATGATGTCCATTGTCATCCATGTGAGTAAGATCAAGTTGTATGAGCCATTTCACTTATCGGAGGAGATTTCTATCTATCATCCTCGGGTGACCATGCCTGATTTTCACCAACTATTGTACCAAGAAACTTTGCCTAATGTTCAGTCCCCACAAGTTGCAAGAGGAAACTACTACATATCTTCTCAGCCACAGGAACTCTACCAATTCATGCCAAATGGTTCTTTGAATAAGTTTTCCCAAAGAAGTTCCTAAATCCCATGTAAAAATTGGGGGATAGGTGGACAGTTGTGAAATGTCTCAAACTAGAATTTTATTGAACTTTTAGAACTTTATAATAAAAATGCTTGATACCCTCACACTTTCTAATCACCAAGTTCCCAGATTGGGTAAGGTGAGAGCATACAGTGGTTGGGACACTAGCTTACTAGCAACCAGCCGCCAATTTTAAAATGAATGTAATAGCTAGAAATGAAATTGATAAGCTAATGTTGCAGTGACATAGCCTTCCAGACTCATTACAAGAAAAATAAAATTACTTCTGGCAAGGAACTGCTCATATTTGCAAACTAAACAACCCTTATTCAATGAAATATTCTGAACAACAGAATTATTGAACAGTATCAAACATATCAGCCAAGTATTAATCAAAAGATCAACATAATGATAAATCAAGTTACCCTCAAACTAGATAGCTGGCTATGGATGAAAATACCAGCAGAAGCAATAGATAATACTCAGTTCCAGACTGTACAGCTGATATTAATCTGACGTTGTCCTCCCTAAAGATGTACAGCTACTAGAAGCACTATAAACTCTGCCCAGAACTACACGTAATCAGAGATGGTTAGATTGTCATCTACAGACGAGAATATCACCACAAAAACGTTGCCACTCATATCATGGAAAGGTACAGCCTCTACCAAATGTCACACCCAACTCAATAATGCATATAGCAGATTGAATACCCAGTGGCCAATGATTAGAATTCTGCTACAACTTTAAACTCGGCGATTAATATAAATTCCTAATTTATTTCTTCATAATCCCTCTAAAGCTTGTACGGCCCTCAAGAAATGGTACGAATAGATCAAACACTCAAAATGCTATGATTCAATCTTCTTTAAATCCCTACAATGTATGGCCAGCTTCTCCTTAATGAATCGATTTGATTTGCAAGCAAATAAATATTTGATATCACCTTAAATATGGAACACAACAAACATCTAGAAAGAATACTATAAGTATTCAATACACTAGTAATCTCTAAGTGGAACTACTCAAATGAATAGGAAGGTTTTCGTCCTCAAATTCATTTTGCCAAATGGTTTTCATGCTAGAGAAAAAAAGATGAATATACATTAGATCTCAAGAAATTGGACTTGATCATATAAATTGAATGCCCTCCCTCCGAGCCCAACTACTTTTATAGAATATTTGAGAAAATATAATATTATTTTCTTTTTCAGTTTCCAAAACTTTATTTTCAAAGTGTCTAGAAAGACCTTTTAAATAAACACTACTTTTGGCCTCAATCTGGCAACACTTTATTGTCCCTCTTTTAAAATAAAGCATAAGTTGTCTTTTTTAGAACTATAACAAAGTTTCTTTGGACATCTTAAGTTAAATCATTAAATTATTTCCTTCATATCACCCAAACAGCCTACGAGAAATAAAATAATAGGCTAAGGGTCTCCCAATGACTTATGTTTGGAAAGGGGGCATGACAAGCTAGTACAGTGCTAAAAAGTAGATAACAATGAATTAAAAAGTAGATTGACAATTGGTACAGCTGTAAAGGGTAGATACAAATAAATATATACGGGTAGATAGCTAGGACTATTTAATAAAACTGTAATATTTTTAGCCTTTATATACATGTTTTTTATGCATATAAAAACACAGTGAAAGACATTCACGGTCTAAACTGAAACATATCATTAGAAGTAGGACTATAACAAGCTACCCCAAATCTTACTTTGCAAAAGGAAAAGTTAGACAAACAAATCAAAAGAACTTGTTAGACTAAATACCAATGAAATTTGGTACAAAAAGTGTCAAAAAAAACTAATATCATTAGAAGTAGGAATATAACAAGCTATCCCAAATCTTACTTTGCGAAAGGAAAAGTCACACAAACAAATCAAAAGAATTTGTTAGACTAAATTGTTGGAAAAATGGTTGTCATTGATGTCAAAGGTGGCCAACCCATAAAGGAAAGAAAAACCAAATAAAATGTTAAGTTCTGTAGGCCGACTTTCCCCATATATGGCATCCAAATTTCAGTAATTTTAAAAATTAAAAATAATTTTATTTTATTTTTATTTTGGGCTGACCCCCCTAGAGAGGAGCGCCCTAATTTGCGCAATAAAGAAAAAATAAATAATTATTTTTGTTGAAAAATTGGACCGACCTTTCTTGGAGGATCCCCTCCCCTTGGGTGAAGGGACACCTTGGCAAGTATAAATAAAAGGTTGAGTGAGAGGTAAATGCAATCAATTTTCAAGGAATATTTTTGTATGAAGAGCAGAAATAAAAAGTTATTTGAGCAGATATAAAGCAGCAAATTTGTGAGAAGAGTGCAAGTGACAAGAGCTAGATCATGGCGATGTATTGACCAGATCTTATGAAAACCTTATTGCAGATTTGAAGAGAACGTTATTGCCAAATTCGTGAAGACATTGTTACCAATTTGAGAAGACATTTGTTGCTGATTTTGAGAAGACATTATTGCCAACATTGTGAAAATTATACTGCAGATTTGAAGGCATTAGGGCAGATCTAAAGAGTGGCAAGTCAAAATTATTCATATCATTCTTGTGGAGGTTGGAGCCTCCTATTTGGGAGATCGTGAGGTTGGAGCCTCATATTGAAGAGATTGGAGTCTCTTGCTAAGTCAGTGCTCAGTGGAGGGGATTGGAGTCTCTTGTGGGTTGGTGCCTACAAATTTTTGTAAGAAGATTAATACAAGCAAGATTTTGCTGTGGTTCTCTCCTATAAGGGTTTCCATGTAAAATTGTGTCTCTCTTGTGCATGTTCTCAAATAGCTACATCTTGCATGAATAATATTGCTAAGGATAATTAAGACGTGAATAATATTGCTATATTGAGTTAAGGAGTACAGTTTTAATCTATACTAATTCACCCCTCCTCTCAATATTCGTGTGTGTTTCTTCATAAATACCAATGAAATTTGGTATGAAAAGTCTCAAAAACAACTCATATCATTAGAAGTAGGAATATAACAAGCTATCCCAAATCTTACTTTGTGAAAGGAAAAGTCAGACAAACAAATTAAAATAACTTGTGAGACTAAATACAAATTTGGTAAGCCAGTAGTGGCATGGTGCGATGGTTAAGCTGTTGTGTTGTTATTCTTGGCATCAAGGTTCAAACACCATTGGGGTGTAATTGTTGAGAATTTATATTGGGGATGAGGTCCCCCATTTATGACCTCACCGGTTCATAGCTCCGGGTCAAAAGCGTTTACCCCTCTTAATTTAAAAAAATATACAAATACAAATTTGATACAAAAAGTCTCAAAAAAAACTCATGCCACCTATTCATATTAATTTTATGCAAGTTTGGGCTGACCTCCTACTTCAACTTCTTTACTTTTGGTTGCCTAGGATCTTGGTCCCAGTTTTATTCTATGGCATATCTGGCTAAGCAGAACCCTTGGATCTTTCAAGAACATCAGAGTCTCATTCTACAAGTTTGGCAGAAGATCATGTATTCAGTCCAAGAAACTATTGCAGCCAAATGTTCTTTTGTTGAGACTCTCTCTCCTTCTAACTCTCATCTTTCAAGATGCCTGGAGCTATTTTCCTTGGCTGCTCCCCAAGTTCAGTCTTGCTCTGGTATGAAGGCTTCTAGGAAGGTGAATAGCATCAATAAGTGGTCTCCTCCCCCATCAAGTTTCTTCAAAATTAATATCGATAGTTCTTCTCAGGGCAACCCAAGTGCAGTTGGAATTGGACGGGTTGGTCACGCTATGATGGGACAGCTCTTTTCTTTTTTTCCTCTACTATGGGGATTGACACCAATAATATGAAGGAAGCTCAAGCCATTCTTGTGGCTCTTGAAAAAGCTTGTGAGTTGGGTTGGAACTAGGTTATCTACGAAACAACTTTCATGATCTTGGTCTCTCTTTCAAACAAAGCAGGAGATTGGCTTCTCTTGTTGAGCAAATCTTGCTCCTCACTCCTAATTTTGAGGCTATCTCTATTGTTCACACCCCTAGGGAGAGAAATATTGTTGCGGATTGCCTCGCAAAATGGGCTTCAAAGGACAATCATAATTTGCACGTTTCTAGAATAGGATCTTCTGCTTCTAATAAATCTTCTGAGCTTCAGCAACTTCTTCATAATGATCAGGCTTAAGCCTCCTCACTTTCTATCTCTTTAAATGAAGGTGCTTGTGTTTTCTTCTTCCTAAACATTTCTCTTGAAAGATTTCTACCGGCCACATAATTTTGTACTTCCTTTAGGCTGGGTTTGGTTCGTTTTTTCTGTTAGAGGAGATAAGGGGCTTCACTCTACCAAAGTGTATGGCAGTCAGATGATCTATTCTGGTTCCTATTGGAAGGAGAACAGTGGCAAACCTCCTTAGGTTTTCCCTCTTCTTGCATTAACAATGGATCTTGCCATTTCGAAGTCTCAAAGCTGTAAATGTTTATGTTCTTTTAATAAATTTATCTTTTTCCCAAAAGAAAAATGTCTCCAAAACAAACTAACTAGCAGGAACAGGTCCTCCCATAGACAAAACAGACACACAAGCAACTAACCCCAACAGTCATAGCACCTATTTCCAATCAGGAAGAACTAATTCAATTGTATTTGACGGTTAAAGTATGTAGACCCTAAAAAAAATTCCATTATTTAACGGCCAGATGGTAAGAAGGTCTGTACGATTTATTTTTCCCTCAAAAAATAGATCACCACTGACACTCAAACCAGGTTTACATGAAACTCAATCCAAACCTGCACTCACACTGATAATTTTGATCGATGCAGTTTCCTACTAAAATACCGTATTATAATTTATAACTCATTTTTTTGCAAAGAACTGCTGTTCTCTGCAAATGAAAAATAAATTGTTGCCAAGAAACAACCCCATTGTTGGAAGTTACTTCATAAGAGAGCTTTATGTGGGCCTGTCCCTACTCAAATTAGATATGAATTCGTGGACAAAATGACTTACGAGCTTTATGTGAGCCTACCGAGGGATTTGCTGGTGCATGTAAAGCACAAAACCAACAAGTTCTTTGATGATGTGGACGACGCCAGATTTGTCCAACATTTTTCCTCCAGCTTGGATTTCTACACTGGCCTCTGCCATTTCCCTCCTCAACAACTGAAAGAGAAGAAAATGAATTCAAATGTTTTAGGCTTTGTAATAGTGATTCTATTCAATTGTTTAGTTATTTTTTCTGTTTAAATTTTTAACGAGTATTTTATAATTTAGTAGTGAAAAAAAATATTATATAAAAATATATATATAAAATGAAGGAAAGAAATACATGTACTGGTGTGTTATACACTCTTTATTAAAAAATGCTTCTATAATTTCAACCTCTTCTCTTTTACTTACAATTGAAATTCTATTTTTTAAAATAAGACTTACTCCATCATTATAGAAAAAAATTCTAAATTATTCTTTCTATTTAATCACAAATTATTAAGAAGCACCTATAACCACTATGTAATTATGTAACAAAGATGAGTTAAAATAATTTTAAAAGAATAATTGAAGTCCACAACAAAAGATCAAATTGACCTTTATGGCTATGGTTCAATAGAGGAGAACCACCTAAACTTTTCAGCTTAATAGTAAAAAAATTAATTAAGAATTTTATAGGAGTATGTGATCATATTTTTAGTTAAAATATTAATAATTAAAAAAATTAAATAAGAATTCTATAAGAGCAAGTGATAATATTTTAGAGCTAAAAAATAGTGTCTCCTATTATTGAGATACTTCATAAACATGGCTCTAAAGTCCCCCTACATGAACCACTTCCTAAGAAACTCACTTTTAAGAATTTTGTAGGATGTCTATGAAAGCAAGGCATGTAAAATGTACATAGATACTTTGCACTTTTATTTCTTTTACACTTTATAACAAATATGTGAATTATAATCTAGTAAGAGGTGCTACCCTCTAGGTGTTTATCTTTTATACAGATAATTAAAAGAGAGATTTGAAAATCATTTTTTTTAGTTTTATTTATTATAGTTAAATATTTAAAACACATTTATCTAAAAGATTTCAAGATGAAATGGTGGGAAATGTAAACCTTTGAGTTTTCATCTTAGGATTTGACACTTTTCCCAATTTTTTATTGGAGGGATGGAATGGATTTGAAATGCAAAGGTGGAATGGGGGTGTGATTGACTTACAACCTGATAGGTGAGCCAACCAACCCTTAACCAAATCTGAAAATGTCCTAAGGATGAAATGCAATGACTAAATTGACCTAATGATGCAAATTACAGTTTTGATGTAAATACAAAAGATTTGATAAATCACAGACAAAATCATATAGCAAAAACAAAAAGGACAAGACAATGTGCACTTGTGATTCAAATCTAGAGCTGAAAACTGAGGACATAGGTGCCCCAAGTGCCACTGTCTTTGTAGGGAAAACTCATATTTGTTTTCACAATACTCTGATGTCAGATCAAGGCTTCTGTTCCCCATCTGCAAACTCATCAGATCACAGTCAAATAATTTTGTAACTGAGTTTTTGTGAGTTGTCAAGGTGAAGGGTTTCAATTGTAACAATGAATAATTGATCATAAAACTTCATTCATTCCTCTTTAGATCTGAAACCTACACATTCAAAAAGAGAAGAAAGGTTGTGCCATATAGGGGCTTGCCTTAGTCAAACCCTATGTTAGTGTTTCCACTTCTACAATGGCAATGTCAATGATAAATATATAAATGGTAGGAAGGAATGATGAATCCACAAATTACTGCAACTCACCACCCTTTAATGGCTTCCTTAAAGGACTGAAGTCATACACATCTCCTCAATGTCTTGATCTTGCTTGCTTGAATATCTTGAATTGCTTGGAGACCTACAAAGATTAGCCTTCACAAGCAATATGAAACATAAACATGAACACACTCACATACATTCTGACATGATGTTGGATCTAAAATTGTTGCAATAAATCTTTGAAAGTATGCTCTTCACTTATTGAATAATGTTTTTGATTATAAGTTCTCCAATAATTTATTGTTTATGTTCAAATTATGCAATAACTATATTTATATGTTATTTATTTTGATTTCTTGAAAATTAAATCTCGACAATCAACTTTAGATATTTGAATTTCAAATAATAAAATGTCAACATCGACATATTTGAATTTGGAGCCAAAATAAGGGGACATAGGTGCCTTAGGCGCCAGTGTCCCAGCCCTATTTTTTGAAAATTAAACTATTGGGGATAAAATATTAAATGAGAGCATTTGTTTTATGCTTGCAAATTGTCGATAATTGTTTAAAATAAGATGTGGAATGAATAATTTAGGAAATTAAATATTTAATTAGGTCCAATAACTTAAAGGGGAGCAAAAAATAGTGTGAAATTGTCAAGGATGACAATTTATGATGCTACACAAGATATATCAACATAATATATAATATATAATTAATAATTAAATGTTATTATATTAAATAATAGATAATAGAATATGTATATATAAATATATAATATAGTAAACAAGGGTGCAAACAAGTAGGGTTCTCATGATGAAGACCAAGGTTCAACTCTCCCCAAGGACATCTTAACATTGTAAGGCATGCTAAGTGGTAGTCCCACTAGAATTGCAAATAGAATGTGGTTGAATAGTGTTAAGGATATGGCATTGATAGAGTCGAATAGTGTTAAAAGCATGTGGCAAGTGGAGAAGATGAAAAAATTATGGCAAGGTAGTTCCACTATAAATTTACAAATGGAGTAGCATATAGCAACAAGTATAAGTACATGCCATTATGTAAAATTTGTATTGAAGTAGTAGGCTTGAAAATATCAAAAATGTCATGATGTGAGTGGGCCCCATTTCAACCCATTTATTTAATAAATAAAATAAATAATTTTATAATGGTGAAAATTGCATGCCCATGTCAGTTCTCATATAGTTTTAGGCTCATTTTGAGAGAGGATTGACATAATTACATATTAACAAATGTTGCAACCTTGTAAAAAGTTGGGTTGACTCCATAATCTTTCACATATCCTTATTTATACATATTCCCATATATTTGAGATTTATTGCACCTTGTATATCCACAAATCCATTCCCTAAATTGATATTAACATTACATTGTTCTAGGTCAATCATAAAGCATGAATTTTGATCCTTGATTATGTGGAAATGACCATAAATTTTAATGTTTCAAATTCTAATTTTGCTCAACTTCACCCATTTCTTTCCCACCATGAGTTGACTTGGTACATACATTCATGTGATTATGTTATGTAGTGGTATTTAAAATCATTTGTTTCGATGTTAATTCATATATAGGGATTCAATTGAAAATCATTCACATTTAAAGAGCATTCACTCTAAGAATGTTTGAATTCAGAGCACTAAAAGGAACTTAAATCTATATCGTCATTCAAGTGCATTTGCATGATTGAAGATTGTTGTCCTTGATCATTTCCATAATTGGGGTAGAAAAACTTGGGCCTAGTGATCTAGCAACATCCCTAAGATATTTTTAAATTTTGTCAATCCTCAACAATTAGTGAAAAGCATGAATTTAGTGAATTAGAAAATAGAAGTGACAATGATCTGCATATTTGACCTAGAAATAAGTGTGGTCTTGCACAAGATTCCAAGTGGCACACAAAGTGAGGATATCAATTTTTTTATCAAACCATCCTAATATGTACTACATGGATATATTCATCCACATCATTTGTAGAGTTAAGTATCCTTAGCTGTTGTATTTAAATTTCTAGTTTAACATTTAATTTTTCAATTATCAACTCTCAAATTTGATTTATTTAATCTATGTTGATTTATGTCGATTGTATGCATTTTATTTAAATAACTTAGATTAATCTTAGGGAAACATTATTTTCCTTCACATTTTTGGTAAGCTTGTCAATGGTTAACCACCTAGGGTTTGACCTTAAGGATATGTCTTCATTGTTGTTTAAGGTTTAAAATCTACACTTCTTGTCGTATTATCATTTTTGCATATTTTAAGGGTTTGTGTCATTATATTGTGTCATCCCATTGCTATATATTTTTGCCTAAGGTATGTGCTTTATTATGTGAGATCACTTTTGTCCACCTTATACACCCTTGGCTACCACTTAGGAATTCATCTTATATATTATTTTTATTGATAATTTGACTCATAATTATATATCATTTTTGTGTCATTTGTTGTGTCCTAATAGGTTTTTTAGGTATTTATCACATAATTTTCTGATACCTATACCCTCCACCCTTTGATAAATCCTTGTTGCTATATTTTTACATTGTGTATTATCAAGTTCCTATATCCTTAACTTTTATTCATGATTTCATAAATGATTCACTCGTGAAATTTTATCACATAAATGGCATCGCATTGCTTGAGAAAGCATTGTATTGTCATGTATATACCTTCTCTTTATTTAAGGAATTAGTTATAGTCTTACCTTCTCTATTAGACACCTTTACTCCACTCATCCATGACTATCATATGTGACATACTTGTTCTATTGAGTGTGACAACAATGTTCTTGATCCTAATTCTATATTGCCTCTAAGCACCTTCCCTTCACATGGACCACATCATGATACATCTATTATGGATAATACTCATATATCTACACATTTCATTGCTAGGAATGACACATAATATGATGAGAATACATTCCATGACATTTTTAATCTTATATTAATGATATTTCTACATGTCATAATGATTCCACTATTCATTACTTATGATTCTTCATGTTTTACATCTCACACTAAGATTCATTCTTCTATTTTTTAAAAGGGGTAAAAAGCTTTCTTAAATTAGAAGAACATTACAAAGCCAAGAGCAACAAGCCCACCATGGGCCAAGAAAAGCAAAGAATTAGTTCACACCCAAGAAGCATTGCATATCTTTTGTAACCCATTCCTCCAAAACACAGACCAAATCACTAGGAAGGTTGCCCCAATCATCCACACACCAAGAACCCATCCTCTCTGAAGCCCATCTATCCAAACCATTAGTCACCTTATTCCACTCCTGAGGAATATGGCAAAAAACAATGGAATCCAAAGAGGAACATAAAGAAACAATTTGCCTAACAACCACAACCAACTGCCAATTCACATCCTCCAAATGACACTTATGCAGCATCTCAATAACAACCTGAGAATCCAACTCACAAACAATCTGACGCCATCCAAGGCCAACTACATGCTCAACCACCTAAAGAATAGCAATGGCTTCCATGAGATTATTAGTATGTTGCTCCCTATACATGAAGAAGAAGAAGACCACCACTCCCATGCTATCGCTTCCAATACCTCCAACTCTAGCATGCCCAGGATTGCCTCTAGAAGACCCATCTATGTTAATTTCTAGCTCCCCTAGAGCAAGAGGACACCAGAAACCAACCCGATCAACCCTCTCCTGACCCTGACCATGATGCACACTACCCACATTTTTCCTGCCTCCCACAACAAGACCAAGAGCATTAGCCACTCCCAAATCTCCAGGGTCAACCAAAAAAAACAAATCACACTTAGTAGTTAGAGTCTCTAGAAGGAACCCCAGAATTCTCATCCAAAGCTACCCAATAAGCAACTTCTTATCTAAGAAAATACGCCAATTACGCTCCAACCAAATATGCCAAATAATCAAAATGGGACCAATGATCCAAGCAAGACTAAGAAAAGGGGTCTTGGCAGGAGAGGGGGCCCAGTCTCCTCCAAAATTATTCTAAAGAAGAAATATGGCAACACGACAAGCTCCAAAGATTCCACCAGAGGTGCCAAATAGCTTTAGTAGAACACTGGAAGAAAATATGCAAAAAACTTTCATCATGCTTAGCACACATGACACACATGGAGGGGCCCTGGAATCCCCTCTTCCAAAGATTCTCCCAAGTAAGACACTTTCCTTGCACCACTAACCAAGAAAAGAAGTTACACTTAGGCCAAGCAAACCTGTTCCAAACGTGCTTCCACCAAGGAACCTCACCATCCCCAAACAAATGCTTAGCCCCTGCTTAACAAGCTTGGCACCCCTATTGAGAGTACCCCATATCATAGAACCCTTCCCCTCCAAGCTAAATCTTGCCACCTCAACACTCTCCACCACCCCCAAGTACTTAAATGTGAGAAGTTTAGCCCACAACATGTGTTGTTGAGAATATGCGAATATAATTTAGCAGCCAAAGCCTGCCCATTCAAATCAATCTGACGCAAGCCTAGACCCCCATCTTACTTTGACCTACAAACTGCATCCCACTTAACCAAAATCCACTTTCGATGGAGAAAAGAGCTCGACCAAAGGAATTGACAAGACAATATCTTGAAGTCCTTGACGAAGCTAGGAGCAGAGAGAACAAAGCATCTATAAAGAGGGAGAGCTTGAACCACCAACTTCAGAAGTGTCACTCTATTAATTGAAGAAAGCCACCGGCAAGTCCAATGACTTACCAGACTTCTAAACTTGTTAAGAACTTATTTCCAAAACCACTTAGGAAGTGAACAAATAGCAAGAGGGATTCCAAGGTAAAAAAAAGGGAGTGAACCAATCTGCAAAAGAAGAATGCCAGCTATTAGCCTTTGGATAATCTTAGGAGTATTGAATAAGTAGATGAAATACTTCCCCTCATTAATACGCTGACCTGAAGTATCCAAGTAGTTGTCCAACACGCTGCACCAATGAATAGCCTCCTTAACTTGTGCCCTACCCATCAAAGCAGTATCATCCACAAACTTAAGATGAGATTGAGGGGGGATATCATTTCCCTGACTCCATCCCTAAATCAATCCATTCCCAACCGGAGATCGAATAAACCTCCCCAAACCTTCAGTAAGCAATATGAACAAGTAAGGAGACAAAGGATCCCCTTGTCTAAGTCCTCTGGAAGCACCAAACAAATCTATGGGTGCACCATTAATGAGCACTGAAAATGAAGAAGTAACACAACTCTTTACCCATTCAATCTAGTCACCAACAAATCCAAACGCTATAAGAATCTTGAATAAGAAACTCCATTTAACCCGATCATATGCTTTAGCCATATCCAACTTAATAAACATAGATTTTTCTTTAGAGGGATCCATAAAATGTATTGTCTCCACAACAATAATGACCCCATCCAAAATCTATCTACCAACAACAAAACCCCCTTGCTCCTCTGAGATTAGTCCATTTAACCACGACTTAAGCCTCTCAATAATCAACTAAATAATGATTTTGTAAACAACATTACATAGAGCAATTGGTCTGAAAAGATCCAAAGAGTTGACCCCTTCCTTCTTTGGAATGAGAGCTAAAAAGGTTGCATTTAGAGACTTCAGCATTTGTTTACTCATGAGAGATTCCTAAACAACCTCCAAGAGATCCAACTTAACCACATCCCAAAGTTCCTAAAAAATTCAACAAGGAACCCATCTAGCCTGGGAGCTTTACCTTTCTTCATCTGAAACACAACATTTTTAAGCTCCAACAAAGTAATAGGAGAAAGCAAAGACTCATTCATTTCATTAGAGACCAGATGTGGAATACAATCCAAAATCCTAGCTTCGTCTTCCTCCGCAGGAGGTGAGTCCTCCGAAAATAAAGTAGAGAAAAAGAAAACACATTCGGTAGAAATAGAAGCAGATGAAGACAAAGTCCCTCCATTTTGTGACAAAAGAGAGGAAATAACATTACCTTGTCTCTGATCCTTAACAGAATTGTGGAAGAAAGAAGTATTATGATCACCAGCCTAGAACCACTCAATACAAGACTTTTGTTTCCAAAAACTCTCTTCTCTTAACTCTATTCATCCACCTCCTTCACAGCAACAACCTCCAACAATCCAAGCTCTTCAGTGAGGCCCTAGTCATGAATCTGCCTGGTGATCAAGTTCAAGCTATCCTAAGCATTCTATTTTGCACGAAACAGATTGCCAAAGTGTTGTTGATTCTAGTGCTTTAACATATACTTAACATACTAAAGCCTCTTGGAGAAAGAGTACATAGCAGTGCCATAATCTAGTTTCCCCATAAACTACTAGCCAGGAAGATGATCATGAAGAGACTTGTCCCTGAGCCACATAAGTTGGAATTTAAAAGACTGCCTAACACAACGCTGGGAAACCTCCACACGGAACTTAATCGGCCAATGATCAGAACCCCGTCCATCCAAAACCTCAAAGCTAGTCACCCACCTATCCCCTATCCAAAAACTGGACACCAAAAATTTATCCAGTCTTTTGGAAATAGTTAAATCTCCACTTCTTCTATTAATCCAAGTAAAGACTCCATTACTTGGCTTAATGTCAACTAACTTCAGAAAAAGCCACATTATCCTGCATGAGCCCTGAAGAAGACTCAAGGTGAGCACTACCTCCCCACTTCTCTAAAGAGAGGACAACATTAAAATTCCTAGCCAAGATCCAAGGTAGATAAGGATCAAGAGACCTCACATATCTAACATGATTCCACAATCGAGCTTTCCCTTGAAGATCAATTAGAGCATAAATATTTGAGAAGAGAACCCTCTCCCTAGATTCAAGATGAGAAGCAACACAAGAAATCGAACCCCTGCAGGAGAGCCACCAAATCAAACTAACTTTCTGAGGATCCCATAGGCAAGCCACTCCCCCAAAGCTACCAAATACTCCCACACATTGACATTGTCCATGACCCCAAATATTTGATGCCACACTCAGCATACTATCAACTAATAACTTAGTTTCCTGAAGGAAGACTACATCGAGAGCATGCACACGGACCAAATCTCGAATAACCTTTTGTCAAGGGATGCTATTCATACCCCTCACATTCCAAGAAAGCACAATCATCGTAAAGGTTGGGAGAATTGTGCATCAATCATCTTCAGTGAACCAACCTCAACTAATGTCTCACCAACTAACTTCACCTTTTCTTGGTCCTTGCAACCAACTTTAGAAGACTTCTCAGGAACCCCCTTCTTGAAAGTTCTTTGTTGTAATCCCAAGGTTGAGGAGGAAGAATTGTTTTTACCTGAGTCCAAACCACCTCGCACCTCCGAGATAATCTCACCACTGCTAGAAGAGCCTCTTGAATCCATGATCCCTCCACCTTCAGCACCCAACGCCAAAACCATAGGAGATAAAACAACATCCATTTGAGGGCCTTGATCACCAATCAAATCCCTTCTAGAAATCACTAAAGGCTACTCATCAGGCAATTCCTTAACATAAGAGTCGAATTCCAACTGCATACCAGTCGGGAACCCTTCCTCCTATGCTAACTCATCCAAAGCCTCTAATTTATTGAAAGTTTCCTTCTCCTACCTATCCTTGAGAGATCTCTTTTTCCCTCGACTATGATTACAAGACTTCACCAAAATAAAACCATCTTTGTCCACACCACCCCTGCATGGGAGATTTACCCTTTTCCACCCTTGAATTAGTTTGAAAAGTACCATTACTTATACGCATAGCACCAGAAGCACGAGGACACCTTCATTGAAGATGACCATACTCACAACACATTCAGCACCAGAAAGGAAACATCTCATAATCCAAAGGTTGAATCTAGGAGCTAGAACCAACAGTCAAATCAATAGAATCTGGCAAGGGCTTACTTAGATCAATCTCAACACAAACTTGTGCATAAGAAAAAAATCTCTTTATCCAAGGTTTGCTCAAAAGAGCCAATAGGTTTTCCCAGTGACATGGCAATCAACTGCAGTATATACCCCTTCAACATTCAAGCAACAACCAAGGAAGGTGAAACCCAAACTGGAACCTTGGATGGTAACTCCTATGTTGAGTTAAAACCAGCATGCCATGGTTTTATGAAAAGGCCAACTTGATTATAAAAATAAGGCCCACCATCAAACGCCCTATTTCGATCTGAAATGCATGAAAAATCTACCCAAAAAAATATTAGCAGCCAACAAAATGTCATTCACCTTTCAGATTCCAAGTCTTACGGATCCAAGGGTCAAGAAATGGTAGAGAAACCCTCATCCCCATAAACTTGAAAATCAAAACATGCTTGCTATAGTATTCCAAATCTTCAGCCACCTCCTCCTTTTGAATCACCAATATTGGACGAACCTGGGCCCACTCCAAGCATCCATTAATCTTCTGCAGTTTAGGGGCTCCAGATCTAGTCATGCCCACCTCAGGGGAGGACAGAATGGGAACCTCAACATCGTCCTCCACCATAATCTCATCCCCCTTTGCCATGTTCAAAGACGCATTTAGAGCCATAGAAACCCTTCACACCGCACTATCCCGACACCACACAGAGAATGTTGATGACAAGAAATCACAACAACAACCAAACAAGCCACAAACGACCACCACCTTTGTCACACCCTTGCACAACCAAGAGCAAAATTCAAGCGACAAAGCACAGTCACACCACACCAAG
>VDFB02096447.1:0-11125 GCA_007258455.2 Sequoia sempervirens | reverse complement strand
AGGAAGGATATACAATTTGTAGTAGGGGACTATGTCATGGTCCACCTTAACAAATCTAGATTGCAGAAGGGAATGTCAACCAAAATCTAGATGAAAAGAGTGGGACCATGCAAGGTGTTAGCCAAATATGGAAATAATGCTTACAAGGTGGAATTACCAGCAGACCTAAGCATATCTCTAGTGTTTAATGTGGTTGATCTGATCAAGTATAAGGGAACAGTCACTAACATGGACTAGAATAGCAGGGAGATATTCAAGGATGTTAGCAACATGTCACTACCAACTCTAGACAAGCTACAAGCAGAGAAGATCTTGGAGTCAAGAGTGAAGAAGGCTACAAGGAACAAGGTGTACATGGAGCATCTTGTAAAATGGAAGAACAAGCATGAATTTGAAGCTACCTGGGTAGAAGAAGCAGAATTTAAGAAGCAAGGCATTGATATGTCTCTGATCTCTCCTAAAATTCCTTAGTTGTTTGTGCTGAGAGGGGGAGAATGGTGTAGGAGCACCTGGGAAACATGGGTTTTCCTGAAGTCTAGAAGGAAGTTCAAATAATGTTGTGTTATCTTGAGGTCATGTTGACCATTTTGTTAGCATTTGGTGGAGTAGGAATAAACCTTGATCTATCATGATCAATGGATTGGGAGGTGAAAATCTTGAATGGGTTTTGAAGCTCTAACTTGTCTAGGTTGCCAACCTTGTCAAAGGTTAGAAAACACATTGGGTTTTATAAATTGTTTCATTAGGTCATCTATGGGTTCGAAAAGAACTTAGTTCTTTTGAGGGCCTATTTAAGACATGGCTCGATCATGAGATAGGGTTGGAGGCATTTTTGTTAGAGTGATATTTTGTAAAGCTGAAGAATACAGCGTTGGAGAGACAGTTTTATGTGTTTAGCTTTTAAACTGAGCTTTAATGGAGTAAACTTACTATTATCTTGTTAGTAGTATGTAGTGTTGATATTGTGCAAGCTTGGAGTGCCATCTATTTGTCTTTACAAATCATTTTTCATCTTTTATTTGTATATAGTTTGTTTTCTACATTTTCTGGCCTGAATCAGGCAGTTTGAGAAAATGGAGTCCTAGTGCACTTCCCCACTGTACAAATTGTATGGCCTTTTGGGATTTGTTTCTAGGCTCCCTTAGTGTAAATATGGTAGTTAGTAGAGTTTGTGGCAGTGCAGGAGATGCTAGCAAAGCTTTGCCCTAGGCGAGCCAGTGCAGGTCCGGTTAGGGTACACTTGGAGAAAAAGTCACATAAGTTGCAGGGGAAATGAGATTTTTGAGAAATTTTTTTTTGTGAATTTTCTTGAGGGTCTTAGTAGTGCATGGTGGTTAGGAGGGGGTTCTAGCAACTCATTTGATAGGAGAACTTCTTGACAGTCTGAAAACAACTTTAAAAAGCTTAGAAACCCTAGCTTTTTGTCCATTTCTGTGTTTGAGCAGTGTACGGGCAGTGCTATTCTAAAACCCTAAAAATTTTCAAGGAGAGGACATGAGAACCACCATTCCTAAGCAAAGAACCCAGGTCATTTGGTGGGTTTAGGTTAAATTGGCATTTTCTCTCTGTTCAGAGACCTAAATCGGGGCTCAAGGCTTGTAGCCTTTCCTAACCCTAGGAGAGGGATTGTGGAAGCGATGGTTAATGGGGGTCTTGAGAAGGTATAAGAACCCTAGATAGAGTCCCCTGAAGCTATTTAAATGTGTTACACCTTTGCAAGTTATCAAGTTGAATGTGGAGAGAATTTGGTCTTTAAAGAAGAGTAAGGGCCAATGGAAGAGTTGTGGCAATGAACCAAGGTGGTCTTGGTGGTTGGAGTTTGTGATAGAAGAGGGATTGGTTAGACAAACCAGGCACCTAGTCATGAATAGGACCCATAGGGTTGTGACTGCTGAAGCAAAACACCGTTAAGGGGCCCTACAAGGAAAGGCCCAGAGTAGAATATATGATTGATTCCTCCAACCCCACCCTATATCGTGGGTTCAGAGATATAATGTTAAAGATAAAAGGATTCCTAGTGGAGAAACCCAAAGTTGGAGTGATATTTCTACTTGGTTGCATAGTTGTAGTAATAGTTAGATTAGTATATGCAGGAATATAAGTTATATTTGTAGGGGAAGAAGTTTGATTTCCCCCTTGACCCTGAGTGTGTCCCAAAGCTTGAGCACAACTAGCCATTGTAGGAATATGATTATCAATAATGTGAGCTAGGCTACTCAAAATCTCTAATCCTAATTTGTTATCAAGCACTATCATTTTATCTATGATAGGAATGATAGTTATAGTAATATATTTTGTACTCGCATAGTCCTAAATTTTTTCTAAGGATTTATCCATTTTTTGCAAGTTCTCTTGAGAGACATGAGAAAAAATGGTTTTAACATCAATAGAAGTATTGGTCATAGGACATGTGACATCAGGGATGGAGTCCAACATGGGTTGACTAGTGTCAACAATATGAGTGAAAGAGTTGGAAAACCCAAGATCAATAGTAGATGTACTAGCATGGGATGCCATGAGTCTCGAACTACATCTCACTGAAGTATTGGAAGTAGGACACAAGGTTGTGATACTCATACATGTTTCACCAAACCAAAACTACACACAAAATGGAGAAAAGGCACTAAATATAAATAGTAAGCACTCAAAAATAGGAAGCACATTGCAAGTATTAAACAAGAAACAAGATATTGTAATTTTCATATCTAAAATATGATAATTGACTAATTTTAGATGCAAAGACCTAAAAATGATTACTTTTTAATACAAATTTTGGTTTCAAACAATGCACTTTCTTAACCTAATTTAACAAAATGTAAATAACTAAAAAAATATGTAATTTCTAAAACTGAAACCGAGATCTACAAGTATAGGAAAATGAAGTAGATAAAGACAAAGTAGTGTGCAAAACTTTGGAAAATCATCTATACAAGGATAGGTTCACCCTTGGGCGAATGATTCCTTGGATAGGGTTCTAAAAAATTTAAATTTAAGTGTTTCACTTGATGTTTAAGTTCATTCTTCTAAACTATAAATGCAATTTGGAGGACAATGTATGAACAAAATGATAACTTTTTTAAATGCAATTTTGAATGAAATGCTAAGCTATATGACTGAAGAACACCTTAGTGCAAGATACTATGTAGAATATATGCAATTTTTTTGGTTTTTATCAGTTTAAATGATGAAAACATGCAATATGTAACCTTAAATGAAATACAAATCAAGATGATGAAAAAAATAGATCTAGGGTTTTAATGATCTCCAAATCAAAAAAATATGACGTAAGAATGTCAGGTTCACCAAAATGAAATATAGGGAAAGAGATACTTAATAATAAAAGTTGTGTTTTCTATTTTGTGAAGAACTTATAAGGATCTTAATATGTCTTTCCGTAGGGTAATTTCATTAGGAAGAAGATCACAAGGTGTGAAGATTGAATTTCTACCTCAATAGTGAGTTAATCAAACCTAGATCTTAGTCCCTAGGATAATAGGTAAGATCCGAAATCAAATTGAAATGTTTTGAATCACTAAAAATAAATGAAAAATAAGATCTACTGCATAAAATTCAAATTCCCAAAAGTATAGAAATTGAAATCACATTTTACAAGTAGATATGAGAAGGGTTTTCACACATGCACCTACCACCAAAAGTTGGTTTTGAGACTTGTTGAAGGACTAGTTCACCCTCAAGTGAATGGGTCCTAGTTAAGGATTTTGATTTTTTTTTGGAAGTCCTTTGATGTTGGATTTTAGCTTTTTTTTAGCACAGGTCTCACTATTGAAAATTCATAAATAAAGTCCACAAACTAGCTTTCATGGCTTGACAACAATGATGACAACTTATGCAACAATGCAAATTTTCTCTTCAATATCTTTAATTCTTCTTCAACTTGTAATTTGCACATACACAAAGATAAAAAAAAAAAATTGTTTGAATCGGGGCTTTCCTTAGTCAAACCCCAAGTTTGGTAATTAAACCATGATAGAAAGATAATGACAATGGAGAAGGAAATTATGAATGTGTTGGTTGTTTTTCTTGTAAACTAGGGGTTGGTTCCCCTATTCTACCTATAGAGTATCCAACTCAATCAAGGGCAGCTCGGAGGACCTCGACCAGACAAGATTCGGGCCAAAGATCGAGATCTTCTGCGACTTTAGGGCTCAAGTAGTAACTAGGGTGGGTATACCCACACAATGCCCTTCAAAGAAGACCAAACATTGCTTTTTATAGCGTATAAATTTTGGATGTCAAGCTGCTGAGACCCCAAATAGGGCTATATTCTCTCACACAGTTCAACCTTGAAGCAACCAAGAGGTAGGACACAAGCTAAACAAAAGATATTCAATGATTTATAAATTGTTTTCTGAGAGGAACCAGGTTGCAAACATATCAGTGCCTAATCTGGGGTCATGGAGTCACACACAAAAGATGGAATTCATATGCAAATAGGACTCAATCAGTGGATTTTGTTTTGCTAATGCCTTACATCAGCTATTAGTGCCTTACACTGATAATTCAATTCTTGTATCAACTAGACTCTTCTTACCAAATCCAACCTGCAAACAAGTAATCACTGCTATCTATTCAAAGGATTTAACTGCTTCCTTGAAGCAGACCTATCAACAAATAACATAGTCCCATGAAGTATGAGAAGATGAACAAAAACACCTTATGCATTTATTCAAATGATTAAAATCCTACAAATGTGGAGACAATCTAATGATATGTATGAAAGGTAAGCATCTTCATGTATTCCTGCTTAGCTGATTGCATTTATAGAGGAATTCAACATTACAGTTTACAGACTCAAAAATGACCTAAGACCAAACTCTAATCTATCCCAGGCTAATCCCAGAACTTAGAAAAATGGAACTGAACCAAGGGAACCAAACTCAAGGGATCAAACACTAGGGAGCGAACCCAAGGAGCTGAACCCTTCACACTGGCCATGAAATCTCCCTTTATAGGAACAGGGAGAGCAACAAGCAACTGGCCAGGGTGACTTTACATGTCATCAAGTGACTAGGACAAACCCTAAATAGTAGGCAAGCTGAGTCACCAGTCCACACTAACATCAGGACTACATTGAATGTTCACATCAAGTGAATCCATGAGAAAGCTCGATGCAGATCCAATCAGGTCAAATCAGGCAGGACAAACATGGGCGACCCTAGCGACCAAAACAAGTCTGTCAGACAACACCAAATCAGTCCAAGAATCTAGGTGCCCATACCTTTGAACACGCCATCCCATTCTCAAAGTTGCCATGAATGCAAATTCGATAGATCCAGTGACCCTCCATCTACCGCCATCAAGTCTCAATTCTCAGGTCTTGGTGCGCAAACACCTTCAAAACCCTGATCACGTGAAAATGAATATTAGTCGTCGATCAACAGTGATCGGGTAGCTATCTTTTAAAATCTTCATTAGCCGTTGAACTAGGCCACCACATATGATTCCTACACCCACTGTTGATCAGATGCCAATCATCTAGGGACCATCGATCTCTGTTTAAATGTACGCACTGCAACATGAGTTCGGAGGTGGGGTGCATGTGACACGTGGCGGATGGAAACTCTCCTTGCAGAGCATAAAGATTAGGCAAGTCACATGAGCACTCAGGCGATGGCCGTCAGATCATAATGATGGTTTCTTGCGAACCATTGATCTATGTTGGGAGGAACAAGGGCTCCACCCATCGCAAACATAAAGAGGTTAGAGACCTCCGTGCAACAAAAATAGTTACACCAAAGTTACTCAGCATATCGGCTAGACAGTAAGGAACTCTCGAGACGCCTCGGGTCAAGAGAACATATGTTATATCAAGGAGCCAATACAATTGGTGAGACAGGTAATGTTTTGGGAGACATCTCCCTGAAGAAAATAACTCTCACCGAAGAGCCTTTGAAAGAAACCCCCTATGCGATGTCACTGTGACTTTATGTTTCTTTTGCCGATGCAACCTTCTCCCTTATGAATGTTGCTATAGCATACTGTCATCGGGGAAACCTCATGTAGAATATATTGTGTCATACTGAGAGCCCTTCATTCACTCAGAGTCGCTGAGACATTACAAAACCTATGCTGACGAAGACCCTTATGTTCCATCGGCGAGACTGAAGGTCACTCGCCGGTGACCTCACCAAAACCCTAGCTCTTACCAAAGATATTACCCTTTATGCCGGGTCCTGCCTAACAAATCAGATTCGGCCAAGACCTCCCGCCGCAGACTGGCAATCTTGCGTCGATGGGATCCTAAAGTGAATCCGCCACCGGTGACATCTCACGTTATCCCTCGATTCATCCGATTCATGTCGATGAACTGCTCACGTGCAATAAGTCGCGGGAGAACTCAAAGGAGACACCACCGAAAGGGACAACCCGTCATACGATCATCCATTCACCATCATTCAAGATAACATTGCAATCCGGGCCAGATTCCCACACCATGGCACTACACTAGGTGGCAAAAGGACTTCGGGAGACATCACTGCTGCCGAGTCATCCTGGGCGCCAAAGGTCACAGGAAAGCAATGTGGGCTAGTGAAAATGGTAGCTAGGGGCCGGTAATCCACGAAAACGGGCTCGAGGAACCACTTTGGGTTAAACGAATCAAAGTGCATAGTCACCAACAAAGGAACAAATCGTACCAAAAGAAAAAGGGAAGCCATAGACCTAAAACAATCCCGGCTTCCCCGCCTTCCGCCAAAGATTGACACAAGAGTTGGAACCAAAACAAACCAAAATTGCGGGGCGGAGACAAAAAAGGAAAATTGGCGCAAGCGGAGCCGGGGCTGGAACAAAACCAGAAAGTGAAACACAAGCAAAGTTCTAAAACTAGTATCCATTCCAATCCTGCCTCTGCCAGAGGAAACAAAAGCTGAAAGGAAAAGCAAAGGCATGGAACCAGAGGCAGAATGAAACCCAAAAGAGGAGCGAAAGGAAAAATCCTGATCCTGATTTCACTCTGATCCCGCCTTCGCTAGACAAGGAAAAACACAAGGCAAGGAAGAAAAGGGAAAATCGCCGGCCCAGACATGAACACTTAGCACGCTGAAAGCTCAACCCCGTGGGATCCCATTTACCCCATGTGCCAAAAAGATAGAAAAATCCCAAGCTAAAGATTTGTTAGGGAAATCAAAGGCAAACCACTAGAAAATGAGAGACAACCAAAATAGGCACTAACAAAATGAACACTTGTTTTCTACAACTCACTAACCCTTCAATGGCTTCCCTTAAAGGACTAAAGATAAACACATCTCTCCAAGGAACTTGATCTTTCTTTTCTTGTTGGATTTGGATATTTGAAATGGTTGGATGCTTTAGGATCAACAATGCATATTAGCCTTCACAAGATGACATGAACACACATAGACTTGAACATGATGTTAGGATCTTGATTTGTTGCAACAAATGAATGATAAATTTACTCTTGAATTCTCTTGAAAATAATATTTTCTCATAGGATCTCTTTACTATCTTAGAATGCTTATATTTTAAAATGATAAAAATACTAGGTATTTATAGGTGTTTATCTAATTTCCCAAAAAACTAGATTCCAAAATCCGACAATTACAAGTTGAATTTGAATCAATAAAATATTTGCAAAAATATATTTAAAATGGGTCTTAGGACTTAAAGGGTACCCATTCACCCTTAGGCGAATGGGTCCTAGCCTATAAGTACAAGACACACATGCTCCAATGTGATTTAATTATTGATTGCATTAATTAAATGTCAATTGTCATTTCAGAAAATGAGAATAATAAGGCTTTGGAATGCATAATTTGGTAAATTAGAAGCTTAATTAAGTCCAATAAATTAATGGACCCAAACATAGTGTGAAATTGTAAAGGTGTACAATTTCCTACACTACAAGTTCTTAGAAGGAGCACCAAGCTAATGGATATGTCTTCATCTACTATTAATTTGACTTTGTGGGGTCTAACCACTCAAAAGGAAGGTAAGTAGCTCCAAGATATGTATCACTTACATCATGTTGTTGTGCTTGAAATTAAAAATGAGTGTGTCACTAAGTATAATAGAAAGGTCATAAGAACTTTGGTCAATAGCCACCTATTTATAGACCCCAACATAAAGGAGAAAAAAATCATGATTTGAATTGAATGGGAATGATGTTATTTCATCATCTATACAACTTTTGGATGTACCCCTAATAATTTTAATAAAGATAATTTATGATATAAATAATACACTATGCAGATGAGCCAAACTAGTGAATTATAAAATAAATAGTACAATTCATAAAATCAAATTCATTTTTCTATCCATCCTTTTCACTTGAAGTAGATGAAAAATAGTGTAAAAAAGCTATATAAAAGAGGACCAAAAATGGAACTATTCAAAGTGCAAAGTTACATTTGCATATTGTAGTTACAAATGCATTCTTCAACTAAAGCTAGTGGATCATACAAGAACATTATAAGCTATTACTTTTCAAGAACTAGCCACCAACCTTCTTGGTATGTCTATAGAGGAAATATATATGCTACAATTCAACCACAAAGAAGATATTGATGTTGAGACTATAATAAAATTAGCTTTGTTCAAACAATTTATTTTCACTCTTTCATTTTCCTATGATTCAAGTAGTGTTCAGGGATGGTCAAAATCAACAATCACTAGGGTTGAATAGATAGATTTTTTGGATAAATAACCTTATTATTGGGAAATATCAATGATATGTGCAATAATAATAGTACCTAAATCTAGCTCTATTGCTTATGCTATGTAAAAACATATTTGTAATATTATATATAGTAAATTTTATATATTTGTGTTTAAACATATGTAAATTATGTTTCTCATATCTCAAATAATTATCAAATTATGATTATTGTAGAACACATTACACATAATTGACACTCTTTAATTATTTTCATATTAATCTTGTTTAATTCTACATTTTTCTTTTTTGGTAGCATTAATAATGAAACTAACTATTTCCTTTATAGATGATGAGCTCCACCCTTAAAAATTCTCAAACTAAATCCTTTGAATTTTAAATATTTAAAATTTTCAATCTCATAAAAGAAGTCAAGACTACTATGTTCAACATAAAGAAGATATAAGTTGTAGCAACATAAATTATGACCCCTTGAATTCCACACTAGGTTTAGCTCCCCCTCATGTGCTTCAACCTAATTGTACATTAAATTTTCCCATCTTGTAATATTATGTGAGAAACCATACTTAAATTAAAAATTTAGATTTATTATAATTTATTTAACAATGTAAAAAGGGGCCCCAAAATAATAGGTTTGGACTAGGTCACCCAACACCATTTTACAGCCTATTTTAACTAAATTTAAAATATGTCAGTGCTGACATTTTAACATTTGAAAAACCAATTTCATTTGTTAGCTATTGGTAATTGATTAGTGGGAAATTAAAGAATTACAAATAAATACCAGGTCTTTTTCATTATTTGAAATGCTAATTCAAGCTACCAATTTTAGAGAGCAATTTGAAGATCTTAAAATTAGTCAAGGAAAATCAAGGGTAGAATTAACAACATTATTACATTGTTTTCATCAATTAAGATCATAATTTCAAGTCATTAGGAAGGATTTGGAACACATTTTCCATTGCACCAAAGGATCATCCAATTAACACCCAATACAAATGCTACAGATAAACAAATCCATAGGAGCCAGTTAATCCATGTCACAAATCAAAAGGGAGACAATAGTGATTAGTCCAACAATTCCCCCCTTAGCATCACTTTAGGGGATTCAAATCCATGACCATGTCTCTTATACCATTTTCTGGAACACATTTTTTGGAAGTGATGCTGTAAAGAGGGGGATTGTTGGAAGTTTGTCATTGATGATGTTGTCTGGGAACATGAGCATGATATGTAGCATGGTATGTAAATTTTGCATGATCTAGTTTTGTCATTGATTTCAACGTTGTTTTGGATAATTCTAGAATGATTTAGAAGTATTTTTGAAGAAATTTGTATAGGATACATTGGTCCAAAAATTTTAGCCACATATGAAAATTCCTAAGTACCAAATCTGCCAATAAAGTGGTTCAATCTATTAGTTTTTATCTTTGCACTCCATCACAAATTGATATTTAAATATATGATTCTACCAATATTTTGGTGATCATCAGATTCATCTAAATATAAGAATTTATGTTGCTTGGTGATGCATTCAGAAAGATATGATTTCAAGAAAGAGTTTAGTTCTATATTTTGTAGTTGTTTTTTGTACTGCGTGTCAATGTGGGAGATTCCACATTCTTTTGTAGATAATTATTTTGTGTTGTGATGTTGAAGATAATATATTAGATGTTAGTTGAATAAGAATTCTAGATAGGATCATTTTTTTTGTTCCATGTGTGATGAATTGGGTAAATAGATGGAAGTTTTTGTGTTTAGGTCTTATTTGGTGCTGACCTAACACATTTGAAGGATTAATATGTGTTGCAATATTATGTAGGACCTATATTGGGTCCATCCTGACCTATCTAAATGAGAGTTAAATTTTGAATTAAGGTGCAATATTTTGGTGAAATGTTTTAAGGATGACAAGTTTAATTTTGTGTGTTACTTATAATTAGGTCGACCTCATTGAAGTTACACTTGATATGGATATATATAGGAGATTGATTTCAATGTTTTGGAGAGTGTGGTACAAGTAATATACAAAAGATGATATGTATGTTGTTCCACCTACATTTGTATGATGTAAATTTGAATAGGATTGTGTGAATTGTGTTGCAAGGTGTGAGAATATAGAGAAGAGCAAAGCATTAATCTAGATCAGTGCAAAGTTTGATATTGTACTTCATTGGAACTATAATCCAACATATTGTAGATGTATTTGTAAAAGTTAAATAGGTTATGAGAAACCATTTCTTTCCTCTATCTTATTCTCCATGGGTAGTGAGTCCACCTGCAATGAGCATTTATGTAATATACTATATTCGAATATAATATAATGTGAGATAAACCTCATCATGATTTTCCTATTTTGGGTTTTCCATGTAAAAATATTAGTGTTCATGTGTCATATGATTTTGTGGATGCTTCATGCTTTCATTCATTATTGTAGTTAAATATATTTTGGTAATTGGATGGATAATGTTT
>VDFB02096446.1:0-14030 GCA_007258455.2 Sequoia sempervirens | reverse complement strand
TAGATCAGAGTTTCCAATTTTTGAAAAAGCATAATGGGACTGATTCACCATTAATGGTGAGTCAGTCCCACTGAAGTTATTTTCTAGATTATTTTGCAGATTCTAGTACCCCTTTCCCCGAAACAACTTCCTAGGTGGAAACCCTGATCTAGGACTGATTTGCCTAGGTTGGTGAATGAGTCCTAGTTGGTGAAAAAGTCAACATTTCTAGTTTTTGAGAGTTTTTCCTTATCTTCAACACATTTCCAGGTGCACACTTTCTATTTTATATCTTTCCATTTCATTTTATTTTCATTTCTAAGTGATTTTCTAGGCTATTTTGCATATCACATTGTGTTTTCAAACATCTTGCATTTTCTAAATTTTGCATTAGTGGTGAACTCCTTTATTATTTTTCAGCCTTTAGGACAAGCCTCTTTGATATATTTCAATATCCTTTGTATTTAAATCTCAAGGGTTTATTCTTGCATGAAGCATTAAGGTTTTGTATCTCTCTCCTTTTAGGTCAAAAACCCTAGAAGTGTAAGAGAGCCCCACATACAAAAATATTCATTTCATTTTGGTGAGTCCAAAATTAGAGCATCATATTTTTGATTTGGAGAGCATTTACATCTTAGGAATATCTTTCATTAACATTGCATTGTATCTTGCATTGTTTAATTTGCATTCCAGGGTTCTAAAACTTGCATTAGTGAAAAATTCTTGCATTATTGCATTTAATTTCATTGAAAAAATAGTAAAATTCTACATTTCATTTTAGATCTGCATTATATAGTATAAAACACACAAAAAATCAACCAAAAAAATTAGAAAAATTTAAAAAATATCCCTAATGGGACTCATTCACCACCCTGGGAAAATTAGTCCTAGTACACATTTTGCATTGTTATCAAAATTTAGTTTCCATTTTTTAAGCTTTTGTTTGTCTCAGTTACCTCTCTATTTCTGTTTATTTACTTTCTATTACATTGACATCATTAAAACTAGCATTATTTAAATTCATGAAAATTATGGATAGCATTATATTTTTGCAATTTTCATTTTCAACACTAGTTCCTAGTTCACTTAGATTAGATTCATCAAAAAATGAAAACGAAAACTAAAAAAATCAAATGAAATAGTACAAACAATGCTGCAATTTAGAAAACTATATCATCCAAGACTTTTAGTAGTAATGAGTTGGATATGTTAGATGAAGCCCTTTAGGAATTCCTCTCACTAAGATCATCCACTAGGGTTTTTCATGAAAAACCTACACCAACAAAAGATCATTTATCCCTCAAACCTTTTAGTAGTGATGACTTTGACATGTTAGATGAAGCCCTTGAAGGCTTCATCTCACAAAGGCCATCCACTAAGGCTTGTTGTGAGAAACCTAAAACAAAATACGTCAATGTAATTCAACCTCAAATCATCCTTTACCCACCTTCGCATAAGTCTCAACCTCCAAATCAACCTGAGTTTACCTTTACCCACCTAAGAATGATGTCTTGCAGCAACTATGTCATAATACTATTGCTCATACATACAACACTTGAAATAATCCACAACCATAACAACCAACCCCGACACCCTTACCTTTTCCTAATCTCGTATTTCCTAGAGCTCCTCGATTATCTTCACATACTAAGGAGTATGATCTTGTTGAGAAACTTAAGAATACTCCTGCAAAGATATCCCTTTGATACCTAATTCAAAATTCACCAAACTATCACACTAGATGCTTTATACAACATTACAGCAACAAGAGGTTGCTTCTATGATGGCAACTAGGGGAGGTCTTGCAATGCACACAACACAATATCAACCAACAAAAACACTTGTTATATCATCAAACCCCCAAACTCACACTATCACATCAAATCCACTCAATTCCTTATAGCACTGCAATCCCACTCAATTAGGTATATATTCTTGATGATGTCCTTTGAAATCAGGACCAATAGGGTTTCAAACTCCCATCAGGGCTCTCTACAACATATCACAACCACTTAATAGGTTACTTTGATACAACTCTCTCAAATAAGGATTTTAACGTTAAGTAGGCCTCAAATTAGGCCTCTTTTGCAAAGCTAGACTACTCACAAATATTTTCCAAGACCATTAAAATCAATTGGTCAGCATTTAGTATGCCATCAAACCAAGGATTCCATCATTTGTTCTCAAAAAATCATTCACCCAAGTGCCAAATCACAAAACCCTCCTTTTAAGCCAAGAAACTAGGGTTTTATTTGAAAACACACATCCAACCTTCAAAAAACCCTATAATCTCTTCAAATAGGACCTAATAGGTCTACACATACGCAATACAACATCTAATGATGCTGTCCCAACACAATACACACTTTAGCATATCAAAACCTCTTAATTTCTCATAGAAAACACAATTTTCCAACCTACGACTTCATACCCAATGCACTTCTCAGCCTCCCCTACACACAAACAACATGTACACACCTAATACTAATTTTAACCACCCATTCCACTGAGGCATAGTCTTCACAGAAGGTGTAATGGGGCATTTTCCATGTTTATATCACCAAAACCCTTAAAATAGGGTATTCACAACTGTACACAAAAAATTGGTCTTAAAATCCAGAAAATCTACAAGAATCCTATTAATTCACCTTTTTATGATGATTAACAACTATATACAACAATATTTGGAAATATTTGAGAGCAAAACTTAATGTACAGGCCATGCACTACTGGTAAATAAAAGAAAACATAGAAATAACTGATAAAACAACTTTTATTGATTTTCTTCTTTCTAAACTTTATACCAACCTTCAATCGATTCTTTTACATCATATTTAATCCTAAAATAACTGTCCTATGCAAAAAAACTAACTTTTGAATTGCTATACGTTGGCATTCCTCTAAAATCTACTTTTTGCAACTTTTCCAATTTTGCATTTTTTGCACAATTAGCAACTTTTCAATTTTTTTGCAATTTTGAAAACCAAACCACCTAAACACCTAGGAACCATCAATTATGACCTATTACAATATCAAATGGTTTCATTGACCTCATTTTATGCAAAAACTCCAAATTCCTAAAGCCTAGACCTTAACAACTTTACTTGAAAATTTTTGATCAATGGTGCCCCTACACCATACACCCCAACTTTGAAGTTTTCCAAGCCCCTTGGAAAGATTATTGTAGCTTGACCACATTTATTCTCTTCATGCTTATTTCCTTCTTGCATTCTTCCATTAGGTTCACTTTTTTTTTTACTCTCATTGTCCTTGTCCTTCTTGACCTTTCCTTCATTTGTTTCCTGCTCCAACTATCCACTTTGTACTATGTGGTGTTTTTCAACTCCATCACCAAGCACTATTGTCATACCTTCTTTTACAAATATACACATATCCTCATTTACTATCATTAGTTTACTTTTTATCTATTGCTCAGCCCTCTGTCTAATGCTCATTTTGTTTTCATTCTTTTCTATGTCAATTGTACCATCACATTTTGCAATCTATGTCAAACCTGCAACTATCTTTTTCACTGTTCCACCAACTTCACAAACCTTTGTCCTCTTATTCACTATCTTACCAATATTTGTACTAACATATTTCAACTGAATCTTCACTCCTTTCACTACTAAATGACACATGACTATCCCTACCAATATGCCATCACTCATCTCTTGCACCTCACACTCACTCTTTAGTGTGTCAACTTGAGACGTCATTCCATCTTTCTTTTTCTTCCACATGAAAGAATTTTTCTTCACAACTGACTACAAATCATCTTCACTCTTCCTATCTATTGTTCTAAAAGTATTAAGCCTTGCATTGGTTTCCAAATTCATACACTTACCTTCATCAACATTTACAAACTCCTTTCTCCCTACAATGATGATTTCACTTTGCTCCTTTGCCTCTTCATTAAATAGAGTTAAACTGAATGTTCTTCCATCCCTTTCAATTGAATTTGTTTTTACTTCCATTGTACATTGCTGGCCTATCAAACTGCCAAGGCCTTCTAAGAAAAACATGGTAACAACTCATAGGTAGTATGTTACAAACAACTTTATCGATGTACTGACCAATTTGAAATTCAATAGTAGCTTGTTCATTCACCACCATAGATTGATTTTCACTAACCCATGACACTTTATATGGCCTTTCCCTAGATTCTTTTTGCAAACACAATTTTTCCACCATATCACTAGATGCCATGTTATTCGTACATCCAAAATAAACTATTACCTTTCATACTTTATTTTTTCATTTGCAAGCTATCCTAAAGAGTGCTCTTCTTTTAATCAACTCTCTCTCCTTAGATGTCTTCAAGACTTGTCTCTTCATCATCAAAATTTCACGTACTTTAGAAGCACAATAAAGTCTATTGGAGTTTGAACTTTCAATTTCATCTTCATGAACAATTTGGGCTCTCCTATCACCTTTCCTTTCTCCACCACTTGAAGTTGAACCAAGATTTTCAGGACACTTCCAAGAAGGATGACCATACTCTTGGAAATTCTAACACTTACCAACATATATGTTAGGATTCCTTCCACCACCAAATCTACCCCTTGTGCCTCTAAAACCACCTCTAAAATCTTCCACTTGCTCATCTTTTTTGTTTGGCTCTTCTTGATTCTCATTTGTTTGTCTTGTTGTAGAGAAATATCTTCTTCCTCTTATTGTGCTACCCCTTCCTCTATCAGTATTCTCTTGTCTTCCTTTTAATTTCTCTTCAACTTTCAGTGCCATGTGATAACATTCTTCAATGCTCCTAGGATTTGTCAAAGCCAATTCATCTTGTATGTTCAATATCAAACCACCCAAGTACCAAGCAATTTTCTCATCCTCATCCTCATTATGGTTAGATCTCATACTTAATTTGTAAAACTCTTTAGTTTATGCCTTTACATCCATTTCCTTTTGCCTTAAACTTTGCAACCTCTTAAACATTTGAATTGAATAATCAAAAGGGAGAAATTTACCTTTCAACTTGGCTACCATCTTGTCCCATGCCACAATTTTAGACTTTCCTTGCTTCCTTATTTTTGACTGAAAATAATCCCACCACAAAAGTGCATGACCTTTTAACTTTGTTTTTTCAATCTTGACTCTCTACTCCTTTGGAATCTCTTCACATTCAAAATAATTGTCCAAAGATGATATCCAATCTAACAACTCTTCTTCATTAATATTTCCTCCAAAATTTTGAACATCTATTTTCACATTGTAATTGTAACTTTTAACTTCCTTCAATAACTTGGTCATTCTTTGATCTTTTTGATCAAGTTCTTCTTCAACATCTTCAAACTCTTCTTCATCTCCATCATCTGAATCACTGCTTTCAACTTCTTCTCTTCTCTTGTTTGTCTCTAAGGCTAACAATCTCTCTTTCAACTATCCGATCTCTCTAATGTACTGACTCTTTAATTCATTCACTTATTTTTCCACATTCTTTCCTTTTGGAGGCATCTTCACAATCTTGCCTCTTCACCTTCCAATCTTCTTTCACAAACTTCAATCTCTTTCCACTGAGATTTGGTACCTTCACTCTAATACCACTTGATAGAAACTAGGGGAGGTCTTGAAACACACTCAACACAATATCAACCAACAACAATACTTTTTAGATCATCAAACCCTCAAACTCAAACTATCTCATCAAATCCACTCAATTCCTTATAGCACTACAATCCCACTCAATTGGGTATATCTTCTTGATGATTTTCTTTCAAATCAGAACTAGTAGGGTTTCAAACACCCATCAGGTCTCTCTACAACATATCACAACCACTCAATAGGTTACTTTGATACAACTCTCTCAAACTGGTCTTTTCATGCCAACTAGGCCTCAAATTAGGCCTCTTTTGCAAAAAGACTACTCACAAATATTTTCCAAAACTAGTCAACTCAATTAGGAAGCAATTATTATTCCGTCAGCTCAATGATTCCATCATTTTTTCTCAAAAAATCATTCACCCAAGTGCCAAATCACAAAACCCTCATTTTAAGCCAAGAAACTAGGGTTTTATTCAAAAAAACACATTCAATCTTCAAACAACCTTGGAATCTCTCTCATATAATCTCCCTCAACTTTTGAAAATTTGGGATTCCCATTTCCTAAAAATTTTTGTTTCAGACTCTTAGAAATGCACCCGATGACCTTTCCTGAATGACCTTACTATGAAGGTTTTCTTGTAATTTGATGCATGTTGATTTTCAAGCAAAATCCCTTTGCAGGCACACTCATGTGTCCTATGTGAATGTGCATGTCAATTTTCAGCTTCTCACGATGAGTTTTGTTAGGGTTTCAAAAAGCGAAGCTAAAGGGTTTTGGCACTTTTTTGCAAAGTTGCCTCCCGTTTGAGCTTGCATTTTGCAACTCGTTGACTTTCAAGTCAAAATGAATGTTGATTTACATTCTCTATACTAGGATTATCTCACATGTCATTTTTCAAAGCCTCACGAGTTGATTTGCTATTTTTAGCAGATCAAAACCAAATGGAATTTCTTCAGTTTTGCACTAAAACCTTTCTGAGAGGTCAACTTTGACCGTCAATATATTGTGCATGAAGATGATTCAAGTTAATTTCTCTTGCACACGTTTTCACTACATCCAAATGAACTATTGTGTCCAGTGGCAACTCGCCAGGAGTTCATTTGCTATTTTTCCAACGAAGTGGCTTCGTAAATTTTAATTGGTTCATAACAGCTGATTGTTGCAGAAAGTCCGAAAGGGAAACTTTTCTAATTAATAAATTTCACCTCATGACTCCTTTTGTCGAGCCATCTTTTGCACTACATTCTCTGGACCAATGGCTACATGTCTGCAAGTTTTTATGTCTTGAAGGGGTTGTTTGACTAGTTTTCAGGGCCGATTCCAGAAGCAACTTGACCATTTTTCACCATTTTTCAAATGTGCTAGAAAGTGAGTTTTAATGGAAACCCAGTTTGAATTTCTTTTAGATTCATTCAGAGGCAGTGCCAGATCAATTTGAGCCTATAGTTGTTTGAAAACAAAAAAAAAATTAGTCGGGCCACATGGGGCCCGACATGCTTTGCACTGGTATGATTGCTTTTGTTGCTGTTGATGGACATTTGTCAAAGCATGTAGGATGGAAGGTTCATTGTAATAATTGTGAATGCTAGTTAAATGGAGTTTAATGAAAATCATAGAAACATTGTAGCAACTGAAATCACTAGCTTAAGGATGGCGTATACAGTGAAATATCTATTGAAATGACCACAGAAACTTTTAGCTACGCATACACCAAGATGAGTTTAGTCAAATAATAATCAAAATTCTCAAGCCAGTGTAGGTGTTAGCATTGCAAGGAAAGAAATTGTAATTCTTGGAACACAATACGCTGGAGAAATGAAGAAAGGCTTATTCAGTGCGATGCATTACCTAATGCCAAAAGAGGAGTTTTATCTCTTCTTTTTGGGTGCAATATGGTAAAGGCTAGAGATGTGGGTCTATTCTTTGGACTATCAGGAACTAGAAAGAATACACTTTTGACAGATCCAAACCAATATTTGTTTGGAGATGATGAACATTGTTGGGGTGACAATGGCATATCAAATATTGAGGGAGGTTTCTATGCAAAGTGTGTGGATCTTTCAAAGGAGAAAGAACCTAACATTTGGAACGCCTCCTAATAAGGCAGATGTGTGCAAAATTGGAAACACAGGAAAATGTAAATGGTGTTTATGTCAAGTGCAAGCTCCATCAGGCACAATTGCAGACAACGCATATACCAAATGAGTTGTTGAAAGTCTTTATAGACTTTCTACCAAATAGATGCTGATAACAGACACCATAGCAAAGTGTGATCTCATGGAATGTCAAATGTAAAGAACCCTACGCACATCATATGCAAAAATTATTTGTTTGAATCCCACGCAAGCAATGAAAAGGCCACGCATCCAAGTAAGAGGGTTACGCAACCATGAAGGCAAGGCAGCCACGCCACCATTGTATGCAGAATATGCACAAAATGTAAATGGGAGGAATGCCATTGTTAGTGAATGCATACAAAATGTGTATGATGAAAAGCTTTAGAAAATTTTAAACAGTTGCAAAGAAAAATTGACCGAGCTTCTTAAGACAGATTCACAGTCATAAAAGAGGTCGATGAATATACAAAGGTGCTTCACTTGACTTATCATAGGTGCGCATGGAAATCTTTGGAAGCATAGAGTATAAATAAAATGGAAGATGGAGATTATAAAATATCGGTGGCTACAATGAATGTATCAAGATCATTTGGTGAATAGCTTTTAGCGCAACAGAGGAGGCTACTGCCATGAGTGTCGGTATACCCAAATGAAATTGTTAACAAAGCATGTAAATCACCAAATTTGGATTTGTTGAAAATTTGGAACCTATTGGCCAATGGAACGATGTAGAGGTTTCAAAAGCATGCATGGAAGAGATTGCCGCCATGAACACAAGTTGTAGAGATATTAAAAAAAAACAGAGAACGAGTGAAAAGATTAGGGCAAAAATGTGAACATGAAGGGGAAAATGAGATCAACGATGGAGATGGAGAGTTTGAATGCATCATAATCTCCACTGTCGCCCGCTCTATCGCGGTGCTTGGCATTAACATCCACGAGATTGCGGGCTGTTGCCACGTGGCTCGTGTGGGCCCGGAAAAATGAAGGCATGGAAATAAGTTGCTCGTGTGCCCGATTAAATTTTAAAAGAGGGCCGATGGTTTAAGTTTTGTATTTTGTTTTTTATGAAAGCAAAACTCCCATGACTTTTATTTGCCTGTTGTTTTTATTTAAGAGGCACATAATGAGGTGGGCCCATTTATTTTCTTCCGGTGAAATGAAATATTATGGGGAAATATTTAAATGGTAAAGTGACATGGGGATTATATTTTAAAATGAATGATTATTCACTCTCTTGGCTGGAGGATAAAATAGAATGGCACAGAGAATTTATGGAGATGCACTTAAAGTAAGTTTATAGAGTGAAATGCATGTGAATGTGGTTGTGTGATATTTTAACGAGAGAAGAGTAAAAATTAACTTTATATTTGAGAGCATGTGGGTATTGTATAAAGTGAATTTATTCACTTTATAAGCAAATATTTGTTGGGAGATACAATTAAAAGTGCAGCTCCAGTTTAATTGAAAAAGAAAGAGAATAAAACAGAATTTTCATGAGCAAACAAGCTAAGTTGTTTTCCAGCAGTTGAGTGAATTTGAAGATTCTCCACATGGGCTAATTTTATGTTGCAGAACAACTAATAGCAAAGGCAAATGATGAAGCAAATTCAATTATAGAGAGAGGAGAGATGCTTGGAGTAGTTTGTTGATTGAAGGTGGATTGAGTTTCCGGATGGCATCTATGGATCAGATTGATTTTAGGGCTTCTTCTGGATTCTTCTCTTCTCTTCTTCTATTTTCTTCTCTTCTCTTCTTATTATTCAGAAGAGGTGAAGTTCTGGTTTTGGGGTGATGTATGAGGCTGGGTAGATAAAGAAATGTCAAGTTCTGAGTCATATTGAGTCTATAAGTTGTCATTTCTGATTTTATGAGCAAATACAGCCAGTTTGTGCAAATAAATCATGAATGTCTTGCAAGGGTTTGCACATTCATGAATATCTTCAAATTATCTCCATACTTGTACAGTTTAATCATATGAATTCAATAATACAAAGTATCTTTGATTTTGTCATCTCAAATTTCATGAGATTGTGTTATTTGTTTACGGGTCTATTTCAAGGAAATGGTTAAATACTTTAAGCAGATAACAGTGATTTCAAGTGTGCAGGTTGGATTGGGTAAGGAGAGTTTGATTGATAATAGGAGTTGGATTGTTGGTGTAAGGAACTAACAGTTGATGCAAGGTTAACAATTTAAATCCAGTGGTTGAATGTTATTTGCTGATGAATTATTTTTATGTGTTTGACTCCATGGCCTAGACTTAGGCACTGGTTTATCTTGCAGCTTAGTGCACCTCAGAAACAATCTTCAAAATTCAAAATCATCTTAAATCCCTATCTGTTATAGTGTTGTGGTTAGCTCATGCTCCAAATAGTTGATATTACTGATGAACAACCAATTCTATTCAATATTATCCTATTATGTTGAGCTATTAAATGAGATTATCTGTTGTTGTTAATGTTGTTTATGATAATAGTGCAAAGATTATGAAAGCATTAAGGGATCACCCTCCCGGGCCTTGCAGATCCCGCAGTGTAGGAGGCCTTTTAAAGTCCTCATCAGTTGGTCCAGGTCCTTCGAGCTTCCTTTGATTGGGATTGGCAATTCCATAGGTAGATTAGAAGACCAACCTAGTTACAACATAAAAAAGGAACCAACAAAATGGTGACTGTGCTAGGGATAAATTTGAATCTCCAAGTGCAAACTACTTAGTTACAGAGTCATATTATTGTTTTCCATTTTGAATTTTGTTCAAATAATGAAGGATTTCAAGCCTGGAGAGATAATTGTTGTAGTGAACCTGATTATTTTATGATATGTGGTGCTCTGTTGGTGAAAGGAACTCAGAAAGAAAATTATATGTGAAAGAACTTCCTGCTATTCGAAGTTCAGTCCTCTACAAAGAGAGGTGGCAACTCTGTTACAAGAACCTGATGAAGAGGTGAATACAGTTCCAGATCTACAATCATAAGACAATTTGTAGCAGCTGCAACATTTCCAGGTATTCTTCATTCTTGGTTTTCAATAAATGTGTATATGAAAACCATATTTGAACATCTTAGAATAAACCATGCTTCCCTGTTGAGTGATTAGCACTAAGAGAGGGAAATGAACAGTATATTTAGTTTGCATACTTATGAATTGTAATTTGCAGCTTATGTATTATGCTAGAAATGTATGCTAGTTTTTATGTTTTCCTATTAAATAGATCTTAGGCATAGATGCATTTGCATTATGTATTGTAACATTCTAAGATTGTGATAAAATCTAGACATAGGGAAAATGAATGATCAAATTTAGAGTTGATATGTGAATTTTGAAAGAGGAATGTTAAAATGCTTCAATATATGCATCCTCGTATGGTTCCGGATGGAACCATGGTTTGTGATCAATCCCAGCCAGATGGTCAAAGAAGTTTCAGTACTGGTAGGTACAGAGCCATCAATTTTAGTGGAATTATTGGTTACCCAAATGACATTCCAGCTAAAGTCAAAGATGAGTTACCGAGATTCACTGGTGACAAGTCTGGATCAGCAGATAGACATCTCCAAGAATTCAGTAATGTGATGGAAGATTATGAGGTTGACTATGAGGATGTGATCATGAGATTATTTGTTCAATCCTTAAGAAGAGATGCAAGGGAATGGTTCTCCTATCTGCCAGCTTCATCCATTCATTCATGGGAAGAGTTTAAAACAAGGTTCTTGGAGTAGTTTGGAGAAAGGATTGACCCTATTTTGATAAGGAAAAGGTTCATGAATATGGAAAAGGGAAAAGATGAGTTAGTCCCAGCTTTTAATCTCAGGTTTTCAAAGATCATAAGAGAGATTCTTAAAGATATAAGACCAAACGATGCTGAATGTTTGGTCATGTACTTGGGAGCATTTGACAAAAAGATGGGTTTCTTATTAAGATACAAAGAGCCTACAACCCTGCACCAAGCATACCAAATTTCTATTGATATTGAGAACAATTTAAGATACTCAATGATGAAAGGACATAGGGTTGTGAGTGTTGGTCATCCTAATACATCTCATGCATATAGAACACATGGAGCAGATAATAGAAGTGCTTGTCAAGATGCTAATTCTGTTGCTCTGATTTCTCCATCATCACAACATGCAAATCATAATGAGATTCATGCTAAATGTCATCAAGACTTGGGCAATGTTGATCAAACATCTCCTGTCCAAGGATTGTTCCAAATGAAAAGACTCAAAGGAGAATCACTATATGATTTGTTTTCAAGGTTTGTGGATGCTTTGTTGAGAGTTCCCATTAAATTCATACTTGAGGAATCAGTGTGCATTGATCTATTTTGTAAAATCTGTGAGTCTGGGCTGAGTACTTTGCCAGGGAGGTTGAGGCCTCGTAGCTTGAATCAAGTACTTGGTTGGATAAAAGTTATTGAGAAAGCCCAACTTAATCATGCACAAAAGGTGATGTCTCAGAATGAAGATGCTTGCTGTCAGAATGAGAAGAAGCATACCATGATACACAAGAATGAAAAGAGTGTATCATAAAATGAAAATATATGTTGCATGGATGAGGACCTTAATTGTAATCAGTTCACAATCAGCACATATGCAGATCCATGTAACAGTGATGAAGATGAAGGTAGTACAATTGTTGATGACACTTCTTTTGAAGACAATGATCAAGACATTGAAGATGAAAATTCAAGCACTCCTTCTATAGAATTTGTGCATGAAATGTATAGTGATGTGTCTTCCTATGATGAGGATGATGATAGCCAAACTGATTGTTGTTCTGCTAATTATGAAGGCTCTTGCGATGATAATATGGAGGAACTCTCTTCACATGAAGATTGCAACGACATGAATTCTCATGAAGACATTTGTCCATAAGTGAATGATCTAATTGCACTTGGTGCAAACTTAGAATGTAGTTCAGATTTGACATCAATGGAGCATGCAAATTCTGTGAATGATGAAGAATTTGAGGATAAACATATGTATGGTCAATTTTTTGATCTTGAACATAAAGCTAGAAATGATGAAGAGGTTGATGATCCTATTTATGCCCCTACGGTTCATGGTGGTTTATATGAAGCAGAGATGGGAAGGTCAATTGTACATGAGAAGGATGATGGTGCACACATTGATGAAAGAAGGAATTCAATTTTGAATGATCAAGCGATGCATTGTGATAGTCACATGGATCTAAGGCCAGTCTTATTACCCATTAACATTGTAAAACCTTTTGGTCAGTGTGTGTCCAGCAGCCATATGATGCAAATGATAGTGGATATGATGTCAGCTAGTATGAGATGAAGTATGGGTCTTTCTTTGATGATCTCTCCCATCTTCATGATATGAAAATGGATATGTTTCCTTTGAATGATGAATGCTTTAAAGTGCAGAAAATGAAGGTTCTAGCTTCATTGCTATTGAACAATTCTTAGATGACAGCGAGTCTTTGGTACATGGGTCAATAGGCCTGTCAGATGAAGGTGCGCATGAAGTTGTTAGTGCACAAGAGAATTTATTTGTTGATCCTGTTAGTCTTGAAGATGATAGCATTCAAAATGATTCAGACATGGAGCATGATATGAAAACTCATTGTGCAATTCTTGGCTCAGTGTTGAATTCTGAATTGTCTGAATCTTTGTTTGAAACATTCCATATGAACTTGCATAGTGATCTCAAGAATGAATCTGGTATCATATGTGAACCTCAGATAGAGAACACTTCTCATGCATTGGATGTTGACCTTTTTGTTGAATGTCATGATTTGAGTGAAGAGGAAAATACTTTGGGTGCTGATAAATCTGATTTTCAGAATCTTGAAACACATGACAATGTGTTTGGGCTATGGTGTTTGAATGAAGACAAACCAACTTGTGATGCAACTCAGTTGAAGGGGTTGCAAATGAATGAGCAATTTCTGCTCAACACACTAGAGGATTGCATATTGTTTTTCAATCATGATATCTCCTCTTAGCTTGATCATTATGAGGGGGTTAGTGAATATGGTCTCAATAACTATCCCCAAGTGTTGCCACTTCATACAAAATCAAAACATGAGGAGGGTGGTGGCGATGTGGCATGTCTGATTTGGTTTCCAATTGCTGACAAAGCCAAACAAAGAGAAAGTTGTTGCTTGCATGAAGGTAACCTAATACTTATGTTTGCAAGGGTGCAATCACCCATGTTGTTTTGGTTTGACAGACACAAGCATGAGTTGAGGAATATCAGCTCTTTTTACAGAATTGTATTTGATAGAGGTAAATGTTGACTCCCATTTTTCATTTGGTGGCCTTGTGTCACCAAATGAAGTTGAAAAATAAGGCTAAATAAAGAAGCAGTTTGAGGACACCTGATGACTCAGAATTTGGTCTACTTCCCCAGAGATCT
>VDFB02096445.1:0-28364 GCA_007258455.2 Sequoia sempervirens | reverse complement strand
TTTTTCCCCTTAACAAATTCTTGTGTCTCTCTTGCTTTGGTGGTGCTTGGTTTGGCTACTTCAACTTATTTGGTAATCTCTTTCCTTCAAACAATTGCTCTTTATTATTACTTTCCATTGCTCTTTTTTTATTTCCTTTCATGGTATCAGAGCTTGGTATTACTAATATCTTTTGAGCTACATTGTTGAAGGTTTACCAGATTTTTTAGCACACCATTGGAGACACTCTCAAGGAGGAGAAGAAGAGCAAGTGTCTAATCTTGGTTGTTTTTTGTCTTCTAACTCTTGTGCAGGATTTCTTATCTAAAAATTTCTAAGTTTTTCAAATTTCAAATCTATGCAATATATTTTACATGCATGTTTTATTTTTGCATAAAAATTTAAAAACCCTCTAATAAAAGGGTTATTTTTTCAAAAAAAATTAAAAACAATTCATTAATTCTGTATAAATTTTTTTTTGAATATTAGGCTAAATCTCTAAAAAGAAAAATTACTTTATTTTACATTTTGTCAAAAAAAAATCAATTTTTTTTAGGGATCTAACCCTAGTTCAAATACTCTTTTTAAAAAAAAAACTAATCTGCTTTTTAAAAATTTATAGAAAAAATCTGCATGTTATTATTTGCATGTTGAAATTTAAAAAAAAAAATCTGTAGAAAAAATCTGCATGTTATTATTTGCATGTTGAAATTTCTTTAAAAAATCTGTAGAAAAAATCTGCATGTTATTATTTGCGTGTTGAAATTTCTTTAAAAAATATCAAATTGTTTTTGGGCTTTTTTAGAATTTTTAATTCTTAAATCTCAAAAAAATCTTAAACCCTGACTTTTTTGACAAGAATTTAATTTCAAAATAGTATTCAAAGTTTTTTTTTATAAATAATAATAATACAAAAAAACTTCTCTTGAGGCTTTGGTTCATTCCTTGGCCATTGCCTTTCTTTCCTTTGTTGCAGCCTTCCTCTGGTGATTCCACTGACCTCTGCACAGTAAGCACCCAACTCTTTTCTCCTTGTGTGCCCTGCTCTCTGCATCGCCCTTCCTTCAATCTCCCATCCCCTGTGTGAATCATAGTATTTGTTCCTTAAAAATAAATATTATTAAAATTTGCATCTTCAAACTTTTCTTTGCCTCTTTCAAATTTATCCCGCCCATTTCCTGAAAAGCAAAAAATCAAAAGCTTTTACTTAAAGCTTCCTCATCGACTTTGTTTTAAGGAAAAAAAAGTTACTAAAATAAAGGTTCCTAAATTAAACTTTTTTGCATAAAAGCTTTTCTTTTAAAAGAAATAAAGTTGAGTTTAAGTTTTTTAAATTTACTTGTGTTTTTATGAAAGTTTAAAGTTTAAGTTTTTTTAATATATAATCTCTTTTTTTAGAAAAATAAATCATTCATAGTTTTTAATAATTGTTTTATTTAAAAATCTATCAATTTCTTTATATTTATAAATTTTATATAGTTTTTTATTAATTAAAAAGAATATTAAAATGATTTTAAAATTTAGATATTCAATATAAGGAGTTTATTTTGTTTTTAGGCAATTTATTTAAATAGGTTTTTTTTAAGATTTAATTTGATCAAGAGGGAGCAAATAATTACAATAGTTACTTTTCTCATAAAGTTGTGAATTTTTTTTATTACAATCATGTCTACTTTAATTCCTGAAATTAAGTTGAATTCTTCTAACAATCATTCTTGGAAAACTCATATATGCTTTATTTTTTAGTTTAAACATCTTTTAGATGTAGCTACAGATCTTAAATCTAAACTAGGTTCTTCTGCATCCAAAGATGAAATCGAAATATGGAATCTCAAAAATGAAGAAGCCCTTGGCCTCATAGGTATCTCCATGTCACCTGAACTTTATGTTCACATTGGGACATGTACAACTGCCTATGAAGCATGGGACAAACTCAAAACAATTTATGATCGTACAAATGAATCAAGAAAAATTCAAATTCAAGATCAACTTGAAGATTTGAGGTATTCTGATTTTAAATCTATGGATGATTTTTTATTGAAATTTGATGCTTTAAATAATCAATTGGATGGTTTAGGAGTTAAATTAGATAATCTTAGATTAATTCATCTTATTCTTAAAAAGTGTCTTCCTAGACAATTTCAGCAATTCATTACTAATATTCATGCTCAATTATCTATTCCTTCTTTAGCTACTCAATTAACTTATGATATTTTTCGTGATTTATTAAGACAAGAAGAGGCTAAATTAATTCAGTTTGGTACTCTTAAGTCTAATGAACATGCTTTCTTGTCTAATCATAAGCAAAATTTTAAACCTCATTCTAAACAACAACATTATAATTCCAAACCTCATTATAATAATGGCAATGATCTTAGAAAGTTTAACTCTTCTAAGAAACCTCATTGCACTTATTGTAATAAGGATGGTCATTGGCAAAATACTTGTTTTAAAAAGCAAAATGAGAAAAAGCCTATGAAGCAAAATAATCAACAACAAAATAAACCTAATAATAATAAGTTTCAAAATAATGCAAATCAATCTAGACGTGCTTTTACTTGTAGTTCTAATGTTTCTCAACCTCTTGAATGGGTTATTGATTCAGGTGCATCTCAACATGTTACTTCACATAAAGAAGTTTTTGAGTCTATGCAACCTGATATATCAAATGTTCCTCTTCAACTTGCTAATAATCATACTTGTAAAGTAGAAGCAATTGGAGATGTGAATGTTCCTAATGGTAAATTGCATGATGTTTTATATGTTCCTGAATTAAAGACTAACTTGCTTTCAGTTGCTAAGCTTTGCCAAGATTATAAAATTGAATTTTACAAAGATATGTGCTATGTTATTGATCCAAAACAAAACAAGGTCATTGCTAATGCTAAATTAGACAATGATAATTTGTTCAAATTTTATGAGTTTGCTCAATCTAGATGCTCTTTAATATCTACCATTGATTTTAATGTTTGGCATGAAAGACTTGGTCATATAAATGCTAACAATATTGCTTTAATGCAAAAGCTTAATATGGTAGATGGATTGCCTAGTATTGTTCCATCTAAAATTGTATGCACAGGATGCATGAGTGGTAAGATGCATAGGGAGCCCTTTCCACATGGTCAATCATGGAGGGCAACTCATAAGTTGCACCTAGTTCATAGTGACCTTTTGGGACCCATGGAGAATAACTCCATCCAAGGATCAAGGTATGCACTTACTTTTGTTGATGATTTTTCTAGAAGAACTTGGATATATTTTCTTCATAGTAAGGATCAAGTTCTTGATATATTTTTTGAATTTCATCAATTTGTTGAAAGGCAATCTGGTTTTAAACTTAAAATTCTTAGAACTGATAATGGAAAAGAATATGTGAACAATGATTTTAATAGTTATTTGAAATCATTTGGTATTAAGCATGAGCTAACTATTCCATATACACCTCAACAAAATGGTGTAGCAGAAAGGAAGCATAGAACTATTGTTGAAATGGCTAGATGTATGTTACATGCTAAAAACATGTCTTATAAATTTTGGGCAGAAGCTATGTTTTGTGCTACTTACATTATTAATAGGACTCCTACTAAAGCTTTAAAGGATATAACTCCCGAAGAAGCTTGGTCTGGTAGGAAGCCTAATCTTAAGCATTTAAGGATTTTTGGTTCAATTGCTTATGTTCACAAACCTAAACAAAAGAGGCAAAAATTAGATGCTAAATCTTCTTATCATATTTTTGTTGGTTATGATGAACATTCTAAAGCTTATAGAGTTTATAATCCTCTTACTAACAAAGTTAAAGTTGCTAGAGATGTATGCATTGCTGAAAATGGTGTTCATGATTGTTCTAAAGTGCATAATATTGATTCTTCTCAAAATAAAGTTATTGTTGTGGAGGATAATCCTCAAGTTGAAACTCCTCTTAACCCTCCTAATGCATCTCTTACTCATAGTGATAGTGATGATGAAAATGTTGAAATTTCTCCTTATGATTCTTCTTCTAGTGATGATACTCCTACATCTAAAAGAATGCCAAAATGGTTTAAAAATTTGTTGCAAGAAAGTGAGGATTATTTAACTAAAAATCCACCTAAAAGAAGAAAGGAAAATTATTGTAATTATGCTTTGATGTCTAACATTATGAATTCAAATGATCCTCAAACTTATGAACAAGCTAAAGATCAACCTCATTGGAAAAAGGCTATGCAAGAAGAATATGATACTTTAATTGCTAATAATACTTGGGATTTAGTTCCATTACCTCAAGGTAAGAATCTTGTTTCATGCAAATGGTTGTATAAAACTAAGGTTAATGCAAATAATGAAGTTAGCAAGTTTAAAGCTAGATTAGTTGCTAGGGGCTTTTCTCAAATTGAAGGTTTAGATTATAATGAAACTTTTGCTCCAGTAGCTAAGATGCCCACTATTAAATTAGTTCTTGCTTTAGCTTCTCATATGCATTGGCCTATTCATCAAATGGATGTTAAAAGTGCATTTTTAAATGGTGATTTACATGAAGAAATTTATGTCTCAACCTTTGGGTTTCATTAAGGAAGGTAATGAAAATCTTGTTTGCAAATTGAAGAAATCAATTTATGGTTTAAGGCAATCTCCTAGAGAATGGTATTCAAAGATCAATGCTTTCTTTCTATCTCAAGGTTTAATTAGAAGTAAAAATGATCTAAATTTATATATTAAGCATAGTGAAGATGATATTGTGATCATTATTTTATATGTTGATGATTTAATTATCACTTCTAGTTCTAACAATTTGATTAGTGATGTTAAGTCTCAACTCAATCAACAATTTCAAATGACAGATTTAGGCCTATTACATTATTTTTTTGGGTATGCAAATTTGGCAAACACCTAAAGGTATTTTTCTTTCTCAACATAAATATGCTCAAGATCTCTTAGATAGATTTAAAATGAATGATGAAAAGTGTGTTTCTACTCCTTGTGAATTAGGAACTAAATTAATGGTTGATATGGAAACTCCTTTTGTTGATCCTACTTTATATAGGCAATTAGTAGGAAGTTTAAATTATCTAACTCTTACTAGACCTGATATTTCTTATAGTGTTGGATTGGTTTCTAGATTTATGTCTAAACCACAACAAACTCATTTTAAAAAAAAAAAAAGAATTTTAAGATATGTTAAAGGTACTCTTAATCTTGGTCTTTTTTATGATGCAAATTGTGATTTTTCTTTAAAGGGTTATACTGATTCAGATTTAGGAGGTGATCCCAATGATGGGAGATCCACTTGTGGTTATTGTTTCTTTGTTGGATTAGGTGCAATCTCATGGAATAGTAAGAAACAACAATCTACTTCTCTTTGTTCTACAGAAGCTGAATATAAAGGTTGTACAAATGCATCTAAAGAAGCATTATGGTTAAGAAGATTACTTGAAGACTTGGGTCTACCTCCAAAGGATCCTACTCTTTTATATTGTGATAATCAAAGTGCTATTGCTTTGGCAAAGAATCCAATTTTTCATGCAAGGACCAAGCACATTGCTCTTCAACATCATTTCATTAGAGAGCAAATTGAAGACAAGCAAATTTCTCTTTTGTATTGTAAAGGTTAAGATCAAGTTGCAGATATTCTCACCAAAGCTCTTTGTAAAGATAAATTTCTCTTCCATTGTAAAAATCTTGGGTTACAACCAATTGAAGAGTTTGATGTAACCTCCCCAAGTAAAGCTTAAGGGGGGATGTTAGAAGATTAATCTTTACTTGGTAAAGGTTATTCTTTAATTGTAATTTTTTATTAACTTGTAGGAATATTCCAAAGGAATCCCTACAAGTCTTTTTTCTTTTTGTTTTTCACACATGTGTGAGGATAACTTATTTTTTAATTCCTTTATTAAGGAATATTTGTAACCACCTCCTTAAGAGGTGACACTATGCACACACATATATGAATGGTGGCATTCATTGAGTTGGGAGTTACATTCTAACTCCTTCTTCTCACCTCTACTTATTGAGGTGCCTCTCCTCTCATTCTTCAAGACTCATGCAAGCAAGCTAAGGCTGAATCTCTCTCTCTCTTTGTATTATTCTTTAGGCATTTTTCCTCCATTCATAATATTGTGGTTTTTTCTTGTTTTTTCCCCTTAACAAATTCTTGTGTCTCTCTTGCTTTGGTGGTGCTTGGTTTGGCTACTTCAACTTATTTGGTAATCTCTTTCCTTCAAACAATTGCTCTTTATTAGTACTTTCCATTGTTCTTTTTTTATTTCCTTTCATTTTTCATTAGTGAAAGTACATATAGCTTGCATTTTTTCATCTCAAATCATTGAAAATCATTTGAAAACTACATTTGCACTTAGGTTACACATCATACAAACTAAAAAGCATAAAAATCACTTAATTTTTTTTGAAAATTTTGCAAAAACCCTTCACTAGGACTCATACACCCATCTGGTTGATTTAGTGCTAGTGAAAATTTTAAACTACACTTTACATCATTGAATTTTTTTGTTTCTAGGCTTATGTTTGTTGTTGGTAGCCTCATGTTTTAGTTTGCATAATTTATGTTACATTCAAAGCATTAGAATTAGTATAATTGATATTCATTACAATTATGGATAGAATTAGATTCTTTCACTTTTCATTTTCAGCATTAATTCATAGTCTAGTTAGATTATAGTACATTTGGGATTCGCTTAAAAAAAACCAAAAACACCTATAAATAGATGAAACCCTTGGAGAAAGTATAGTTATTTGACTATTTCAAATCTCTCTTTCCAAGCTAACCTAACCCTCAAGCATTTTAGTAGTGATGAATTTGACATGTTAGATGAAGCCCTTGAGTAATTCATCTCACAAGGTTCATCCACTAAGGCTTGTTATGATAAACTAAAATCAAGAGAAGTTAACGTGATTCAACCTCAACTTATCCTTTACTCACCTTCACACAAATCTCAACCTAAAAACAAGCTTGAATTTACTCTTTACCCACCTAAGAACAATATTTTGCAGCAATCAAGTTATAATACCATTTCTCATACATACAACACTCAAAACAATCCGCAACAAAAACAACCAACTCAAACAACCTTACCTTTTCCTAAACCCATCTTGCCTAGTGCTCCTCGTTTTCCTTTGCATAGTGGGAGGGAGTATGATCTTGTTGAACAACTTAAGAATACTACTGCAAAGATATCCCTATGGGACCTAATTCAAAATTCACCTAATTATCACACTATGCTTCAAAAAACCTTACAACAAGTAGTGGCTCCTCCTAGTACAAATGCAAATGATGTAGTAGCTCTAATACAAGGAATGAATATAGTTAATGTAGACCTTGCCTTTCATCAACATGAGCTAGCAGCTTTGGAACTAAGAGAGAAAAATGATGCCTTCATGATAATAGCCATCTATAGAAAATTAGGAATAAAAATAACCCTTGATGAAAATGGTTCCACTCTTATTGTGTGTAGTGTGACACTTTTGGATAAACTTGGCATGGATAAGTAAAAAATCCAACCGGATTCCTTGTTGATTTGTGGATTCGATAACATAGGTAAACAACCATTAGGTGTGATTACTTTACCTATTATAGTTGTAAAGGATACCTTGTAGATCCCTATTCATGTAATTCCCGATAATCTTACATATAACCTTCTTTTAGGGTGACCTTGGATTCATGAAATGCATGCAGTTCCTTCAACTCTTCATCATATAATGAAGTATTCCTACAACATTAAGGTATACCAAATTGAAATAGACCATGAGCCTGAAAGTTGTTTACAAGTAGAAAAAAGAGTGAGAAGTCCTCTAAACACACTGATTCCAACATCGAACATAGAACCTATGGAAGAAGACAAACAAGAAACTGAAACAGTGTCAAAATTATTGGAAGATGATTGGGGTTCCTTGTAGTTCACACATTCGTTTATGGGAGAATACATAATAAAAATAAAAGAAGATGAAAAACAAAAGAAACCAATGGTAATACCAACACAAAATTCAGAAGAAAACTCACAAACATCTACCTCATCTACCCTTGAAAATTAAACAAGTTATACAACTAATTTTGATGAGATAGATTACCAAAAACCACCAAACCTGAAAGAAATGGAAATAATTTATGGGAGAGGTTATTAGCTTATGAAACAATTCGGTTATAGTGGAAAAGGATGTGGAAAGAAGTAACAAGGAATTCATGTTCCTATGGAACCTAACACACAAGAAACAAAAGGTGGTTTGGGATATTGTCCTTCTAAGATAATGCAAGCAAACAAAAGACCGCCATTAAACATCAACACCATTATGTGTAAACCTACAATAAATCTAACCTTGAAGCATCTAGAATTGCTTGATATGAATTGTTAACCATCATGGGAATACTTCGAAGATGATGAAGCCTTAAAACAAATGCTAGGATTTTATGACAAAACATCTACTCCTCCTCAAAAGAAATGGGTTACATGTGTTATGATTAGCACCAAAGAAAAAGATGGATAAAAGGAAAGTAGTGAGATGGAAATGAGTAAAGAATAATACAACCCTAAATTTCCAAAACCAAGTGCATTTCCTTTAGGAGATACAATTGAAATACCAATGGAATTCAATGATAAGGAGGAAGTAATTAAGATAGGAAAGTTCTTTGATGATGAAAAACAAGAAGATCGCACAATTTTGCTCAATGACTTTCTTAAGATTTTTGCTTGGAATTATTTAGATATGCCAGGAATTGGTGCTAAGATAGTGACACACAACATAGTCCTCTCTACAAATATTAAACCAGTTAGACAAAAGATATGAAAAATGAATCCTATCTTGATAACATTGCTAGTTAAGGGAGAAATTAAAAAACTCCTTGAGGCTGGTTTCATAAGACCTATAGATTATTCTACTTGGATCTCAAATATTGTCATAGTCACAAAACCCAATAATCGTATTAGGATGTGTATGGATTTTTCATGATTTGAATAAATTGTCTTTAAAATATGAATTCCCCCTTCCCAATATTGACATTATAGTAGATTTGACTATGGGACATGCTTTGTTGTCATTCATTGATGAATTTTTTGGGTACAATCAAATATTTATCAACCCTCAAGATCAATACAAAATAAAATTTACAACTGTTTGGGGAACATTTTGTTGGATCGTGATTCCCATTGGATTAAAAAATGTGGGAGCAACATATTAAAGAGCTATGACATTAATATTTCATGATTACATAAATAAGATTTTAGAAGACTATCCTGATGATATTCTAGCTAAATCTTTAACTAGACAAGATAATGTGAATATCCTTTAGATCTTTGAGCGAATACAAAAATACAATATGAGATTGAATCCAAAAAAATGTGTCTTTGGTGTAGATAGTGGAAAATTTTTTGGTTTTATCGTATCTCACAGAGGCATCGAGGTGAACGTGAAGAAAATTTATGCTATAGTTAACATGCCACCTCCTAGAAACATCTCTCAATTGTGTACGTTACAAGGAAGAATTCAAGCTACCAATCATTTTATAGCATCCTTAGTGGATCGAATGTTACCGTTTACACATCTCTTTAAGAAAGATGCTCTCGTATTTGCTACTAATAAGTTGAGACATTACTTACTAAATGTAGAAATACATGTAAAGACAAAAATTGATCCTATAAAAAATATTTTCAATAAAACAAATCTATCAGGATGCTTAGCTAAATGGATAATGTTAACAAAGTTTGACCTTAAATTTGTTTCACAAAAATAAATTAAAGGGAAATCCTTAACTAACCACTTAGCAGATGCTCCCTCACCCTTGGCAATACCTAATATAGAAACATTCCCTGATGAGAATGTATTGGATATTTAGAAAGATGGGGAAACATGGAAATTATACTTTGATGGATCTAAGTGTAGAACAGGCTCTAGTGCCATGGTTATAATAGTCTTTCCTGCAAGGAAGCCTATTCCATTATTGTATCCCTTAAAATTCATATGCACCAACAACACAGTAGAATATGAAGCATTAATTGTTGGTTTACATGCTATTTTAGCTTTGGAAGTTTGAAATATTAATATATTTGGTGGTTTGCAATTAGTCATTAGGCAAATAAATGGGACATATCAAGAAAAGCGTGAAAAATTATCAAAATACAAGGATCTCACAATGAATTTGTTAGAGAGGTTGAATCGTTTACCATTGATAACATCTCATGAAAGGATAATCAGCAGGTGGATGCAATGGCAACTACAACTTCTCTTATATCACCTCAAGATACTTCAAAGGATTTCACATTTTTGTCCATACAATTATGAACCCATAAATTGAGTCCAAAGCTGAAGAATTATTAACTATGGAGAGCTCTAGTGAATGGTATACACTAGTATTTAATTATTTAAAAGAAGGAACCTTTATTGAGCCAACAACTAAGAATACTCAAGAACATCTTCGCAAAATCGAACCTAAATATATAATTCTTGACGATGTGTTATACGAAAGATCCTTTAATGGTCTCTTACTTAGATGCCTTAAAGAATCTGAAATCCCCATAGCACTTGAAGAAGCTCATGTAGGTGCTTGTGGAGGTCATTTTGGAGGAAGACCATTAGTTCAAAAACTTATCCACATAGGATATTTTTGGAGACATATGGAAAAATATTGCTTCAAATATGTTAAGAGATGTTAAAAATGTTAGGAACATAGCAATTTGATTCATGCTCCTACTTCTGAGCTTTAGGCCCAAATTCTTATTTGGCCATTCTCAGTATGGGGACTGGATCTGATTGGAAAAATCTCACCTCCTTCTTTAGCTAGGAACACTTTTAAAATAATAGCAACAGATTATTTCACAAAATGCGTAGAAGTCATTCCCCTTCATTCCACAACTGTTGATATGATGTCATTTCATATTAGAACACATTATTGCTCACTTTAGACTTCCTTTTGTGTTGGTTTCATACAATGGGACACCATTTAAGAATAATGATGTGAAGAAATTCATGGAAACATTTAACATCCAACATCATTTCTCAACACCTTACCACCTGCAATCTAATTGTCAAGCCAAATCAACTAATAAGACTCTTGAATGAATCCTAAGGAAGACAATAAACAAACACAATAAGGATTAGCACAAACAATTGATGTATGTTTTATGGGCTTATCGTACTAGTATAAGAAAATCCACCAAGATTACCTTATAACCTTGTATATGGTACCAAGGCCATAATTCCCTTAGAGTCAAATATTATTTCATTAAGGATCACTCTCCAAGGACTTATTGATGACAACACTTATAAATAACAATGACTGCATCAGCTTGAGATGCTTGATGAACAATGCATTAACGCTCTTGAACATCTCCAAGCCTATGCTAGAAAATTTTAGCATAGTTACAACAACCATGTCATCCCTCATGTATTCAACAAAGGTGATTTGGTGTTATTCAAAAATCAATGTAACATCAATTCCAACCTGACTGAAGAAGGAAAATTCAATCCTAATTAGTTAGGACCTTATATAATTAATGAAAGTTACGGGTTTGAAGCAATATACGTTAATAGAAATGGATGGTACACATCTTAAGGAACCTATAAATTCCACACACTTACACTGGCATTATGTCTAATCTTCTTAAATAGTGTGAATTATAAAGTAGTGATGTTAGAGTTAGTAGATGACACTCTATGTGCTCTTGCATTGCTTCGTTCTTGACAAACAATTATTTACGTGTCTTGAATATTAAAGTAATTATTTAACTTAATTTTAGATAGTTACTTTAGGTTTCATACTATTCAATATAATCTTGTATTTTAGATCATAGGTGCATTTAATTTAGCATAACATACTTAATCACAATGTTGCATCTAATAGAAACTAGAATAAGTTTTAATTAGATCACATAAAATATGTTAATTCATGGAGAAATTTATTAAATAGTCTTACAAATATTATTTGATCAATCACATTGCCATTTAACATTAAAGATATAAACATAAATAACCAAACATCAAATAATCATATCTATATATATCAAAATTTTGAGTACATCTCATCAATAGATACAATGCTAATGTGGTCTATGACTGTTGGATCCCTTGAGATTTGGTGATTGCATCTATCTAGAGGCATTCCATCAAGAGATGGTGGTATGCAATCATGATTACGAGTTGAAAATTACATCCAGGGCATACTGTAGACCATGTGTCCATCCAATAGCCTCTTGGAGATCCTCCGATAGATGATCTCTCTCTGCCTGTAGTTTGGATACCTATGACAAGAGTCTCTTGACCTCCATTGGGGCTCGAGATGATTGAATCTCCTCATAGGTAGCCACAACTTGATGGGAACACCTCCTAAAACTCTCATATGCTTTTGAGAGTGTGACATATGACTCGAACAACTTTGGATCTCACTCCATGATGGGTGGGGGTACATAGTTTTTATCAGCAGCATCCTCGTAGACTCTCAGAGGCATTGTCTTAGAAGGAACCTAATGATAGAGATCATAAATATAATAATTACACATGATGATATATATGGACATAAAATTAAAACATAAAGCATGAACATAAGTATAAAGCATATTAGTAAATAATCTAAGGATGTGCTAGCCTCTCCATGACTATAAGTGTTGGTGTGTGCTACAACTGCTGACCATAATCTAGTCACACGAGTGGAAGTTGGCTCTCTCCACTCATGGCCAACTAGATCCTCATCTATTGTATCATATCCCTCACTCATCAGTTGCTCCTCCTTGTCTTCCTCATCCTCCTCTTGGCCATCATAAGTAAGATCTATAGCCTCATCATAGTCCTCATCTATCACATCTGCCAATAATTCTACAACCCTAACCCCTATCTCCTTAGCTCTATCCTCCTCCTCATCTCTTTTATATGGGAGTGGCCCTATATCGCCTATCGGCTCATCCATCAAGATTATAGGAGCTAGTTGTGCAGCTTCCCACCACTCCTCGTACACATCTATGGTATTGACATCATCAACATCAGAGATTGAGGGCATATAATAATCCTCATGATCAGAATCACTATAGAGGAAATCATCAGCAGTGAATCATCTAGTGTCACCAGGCCTTCGAGCACTCTGTAATGATCACCTAAAGAAGGGTTGTGCCATAGGTGTTACCTGTACTTGTCCAAAATATTGCGTGACAAAATTCTAGTAGAATGGTTGTACTACATAATCATGTCTTCTTATTAGAAAATTTTCCATCTGTAATCTCCTCAGTTAACGAGTCTCAGTCGGCCACTACAATATAAGTTGGTATGGTCTCCATATGATCTCCTCCTCATCCAATCGATCAAATATGACTCTCCATAAATGGAAATCCCCATTCTACCATAACTGCCTCAAAGGGTAGTTGAATGTGCAAGGGTACCCTACAACTGATGTACATGGAAACTATGTCAGCCTAGTGCATGTGATTTTCTATAGGCACCACACCTGTAGTAGCATATAGTGCACCATACTATTGACCTCGTGGTATGCAAATTGCCATAGATCATAATATAAGTGTGAAAGGATGTTGCACCCCTAGGAATATACAGTGCTCTGATTCACCATCTACCATATCATGTGTACCAGTCCTCCCTCTATATGTGCTCTGTGGCCATTGGGGATGAGTACTAGTGATGCAAGTGGAGCTAATGAATATAGTAGCCATGATAGCTCAATCGTCACCCCACGATATCATCTAGAATTGGACCTCCAAGACAACACTATATATTGCATTTCATCTTGTGAAATGATTGATCCCCTAGAAAATAGACTCTCTCGCCTTGAATCGGAACTCAGAGAATGTGATGGACGTCCTCTAAAGTGATAGTCTTCTTGCCTGTCAGGAGATGAAATGTGCATGTATCTACATCCCACCTTTTTGCCAAGGCCATTACCATAGCATCATGGTACCTCATGGGGGACATGAGGTATGCCCAATACAATCCAGTCATTTTTAATACATGTGTCTCCTCCTCTAATAAAGTTGGGGCTAAGTCTCAGAGGTGAAAAAATTATCTACTATGACCGGGGTGGATTCTAACAAAAAAATATGTCTTATAAGCATTCTACAATCTTAAATCTATACATCAACAAACAAAAAAGTTTACTAAAGTTGTTCTAGTGTACTTTTCTAAGCGTCCTAGACACTTTAGTTCCCTCTTGGGACACTTCATGAAGAAACAAGACACTTTGCAACAAAAAAGGGACACTTTGTGAAAAAAAAGGGATGCTTTCCGAACTTTTCTTCCAGGTTCCTAAATCTATCCAGAAATTTGTAAAAATATAAAATAAATGCATAAGGACAAAGCTAAGGAAGAAAAATCAACTCACCTAATACTATCACTCGTCGTGGGCTATCTCCTCCCACAAGACATCTAGTCTCGGAGGCTCATACTCTCGTTGACTTGGCATCTTTAGTCAGTCTCCACCAAATTCAAGCTACAAGAAGGTAAAAAACAAAATAGTTAGAAATTACTTCACTTTTTACTCTTATATGCTAGAAATTAGGGTTTTTACTATATTAGGGTTAAAAGTGCCTCTCATTCAAATTAACATAACAGGGGCTGGAGAGCTCCATTTTTTATGTCATTTGTTGTGTTGGAATCATGATTCCACTCTCATCCTCATCATATTTCTATTATTATGTAGTATGGTACTTGTAAATACCCTATTATATGACTTATCCAATTTGATGTGGCTAGATTGCTACCTTGATTCCACCTCTATAAAGCAAGTGGAATCAAGGGGGGGCATACATCTACCCTTGAATTTGATTTCTAGAAGAAGTTAGATAATAGGATTTTTGGACAACTACCAAAGTCATGTTGCAGGATGCAGTTCCTAACATTGTGGTTTCAAAGATAGATAGATTGGGGGCTTCATTCTCCCATGTTGTGAATGAACCTATATGAGTATCCTTTTATGAAACATAATTTATTTTTTGGATTCCTTTAGCTTACATATGCACATAGAGTCATATGGGTGCTAAAGCGGGGGCTAAATGTAGTGTAGAAAATTATACACTCTTGAAAGTAGTGTAGTTTCACACCTAATTTGGACCTATTTTAGCACCCTTGCATTAAATACCCCTTTAAGTCACCATTAATAGGCCCCTAAGACCATTTATTTTGGATCTAGAGGCTTATTTCAACTAAAAGCATGATAAACTCATCAAAAACACTTAAATTTCTAACAAACACCCCAAAAATATAAGATGAGACTCATATGCCACCTTGGGAATATGGGTCCCCCTAGGTGAGACCCATATGCCAGAGGTGGCATATGAGTCCCATTTGGGGATTTTTTAGGGTTTAAGTGGGAAATTCAACCTTTTAATTCAAATTTTTGGCTGATGTCAACTTTTGAGATCTGAATAATGATAAATTAGGTGTAAATACCTATATAAGCAAGCTTCTAAGTCATTATTTCATCTAAGCAAGCATTTTTTAGAGCAATTTCAAGATCCAAGCATTCAAGAGTTTTCAAGCATTCTTTCACAAGAGCATTCAAGTTTCAAAAGCAAGTAGAGTTGAAGTCTTGGAGCAGCATTAAAGTATTTTTTTTTTGGGTCTTTAAGCTCACTTTCATTCAAGATATAACATTGTCAAGGGTTGATTATGGTTGTCTATGGTGAATCATGATGGATTCTAGGTTGGGGAGATGTAACTAGCCATCAATCCAAGCCTAATGACTTGTTTTCTTAGTGATTCCATCCTCCATTATCACTCTAATTTCAGCCTAAGGAAGGTACATGTATCATCATGACTTATTAGAGTGATTTGACATCTTTCAAATTGAGCCATTCCATTCAAGATTCATTCATGCATCTCATTCTTACACATTATAATAGGGTTGCATTGCATTTATAATTTCCTAATCTTAGACACACTTAAGGTTAGGGTTTATGTTCACATTTTCATCCAAGTTTCATTGTTTCTATCAAGTTTTAATTACCAAACTAGGGGCTTGACCAAGGAAAAACCCCCATAAGAAAATCAAGTATATATTCTATTTTGTAGGTCATTTTATAGGTTTGGATCGGGAAACCAATTTGGGAGAGAAGAGCAAGTGTTGAATTGCATATCTAAACTTTGAATTTATAAAAAAGTGGAATGGGACTGATATGCCAAAAGTCACATATGAGTCCCACTACAGAAACTTTTTCCAAATTTTTGTAGTTTCAAACACACTTTTGCTAGATTTCAATTTCTTCCTAGAAACCTTGATCTAGGACTGTACACCCAAACTAGTGTATGAGTCCCAATGTGCCAAAATTTTAGTGTTTTTGGCAGTCCAGAGCTTCACTCAGCCTTCTTCAAGTTTCCAGGTACACACTTTTCATCCTACAATTCTCTATTTTGTTTTGCATGCTTTTCTAGGTCATTTAGTGAAAGATTGCATCATATTAGGGTTAAGCATTTGGACTTGCATTTCATTTGTCTTTCTAAGTCCTAGCTTGGTGGTGGACCCCTCATTAGTTTACAATCATACCCTAGGACAACCCTATTGCAAGATCTCTTTCTCCTTTGTATACTTAAGATTGAGATCTCTAGGGTTTCCTTGAATTAGGGAGTGTGAAGATTTTTATTCTATCTCCTAATCATAGAAGCAACAAAAATCAACATTTCAAAAACTTAGGAAAGTTTGATGCAAGATTTGATGAAGGAATCTTCCTTAGATACTCTACAAGAAGCAAAGCTTACTGGTGCTATAATAAAAGGTTGAAGAAGATTGTTGAAAGTGGAATTGTTAAGGTGGATTAAGAACCACTATAGAGTTTAGTACTAATAAAAGGATATGAATATGATGAATCCCCTTGTAGTGAATAAGAAAAGGATGTAGAGAAATAGAGAAATGGAAATTGAAGAGGAAGAAGCTCTGAAAAATATCCCTAAGACTCCTAAGTATGTGCAGAAGAATCATTTTGAATATCAAATCATTGGAGATAGGAAAAAAGGGCTATTGACAAGAAGAAAATCTTCTATGACAAAGGAATGAGTAATTTTTTTTTTACTTTAAAAGTTGGAACCTAAAATAGTGACTGAGGCATGTAAATATGATAATTGGATCAAGGCTATGAAAGAGGAATTGGAACAGATTGAGAAGAATCGGACTTGGGAATTGGTCCTAAGACCTACAAATAAAAATGTAATAGGAACTAAGTGGGTTTTTCAGGGACAAACTGAATGAGGATGGAAAAGTTGTCAAAAATAAGGCTAGACTTTTGTGCAAGGGCTAATCACAAGTAGAAGGAATATATTTTGAGACATTTTCTTTGGTGGAAAGGATGAAATCCACTAGAATTTTTTTTGGATTTTGCAACATATAAAGACTTCAAACTATATCAGATGGATGTGAAGTTTTCATTTTGGAATGGTGAGTTGGAATAATAGGTGTACATTGAATAACCATAAGGATTTCAACTATCAGATGATGTTGATATGGTCTACAGATTGAAGGAAAAATTGTATGGAATCAAACAAGATCCTAGAGCTTGGTATACAAGGTTAGGTACTTATTGCAAGAAGGATTTAGGAAAGGTATTGCACATAGAAACCTTTACTTCAAGGTTGAGGGAGAACAAATCCTAATTGTGGTAGTGTATGTGGATGAAATTATCTTTAGAGGAAATGAAGGTATGTACAATTGGTTTTCAGGGGAGATTCATAAAGATTTTGAGATTTCAATATGTGGGGAGATTAATTTCTTCCTAAGGATTACAAATCAATCAATCAGATAAAGGTATTTTCATTTCACAATAAAAATATGTCAAGGAAAAGTTGAAGAAGTTTGGAATGGAGGATTCTAAACTAGTGTGTACCCCTATGGTTTTTGGTTGTAAATTGAGAAAAAATGATGAATCTCCTAAGGCTGATTAGAGAAAGTATTGATCTATTATTGGTGGATTGCTATAGCTAACTACTACTAGACCAAATATCATGCATGCAGTGCCTTGTGGCTATATTTCAAGAAAATCCTAGAGAATCTCATGTTGTAGTAGTGAAGAGGATATTTAGATACTTGAAGGGCACTCTCAAATATGATTTGTGCTATCCTAGGGATACTTATTTCTCCTCAAGTGCATATACTGATGTAGATTTGGCCGGTTGTATAGATGGCATAAGAATTACAAGTGGTGGTGCTTTATTTCTTGGAAGAAGATTTGTTTCTTGGTTGACTAAGAAGCAAGATTCAGTTTCATTATCTACTACAAAGGTAGAGTATGTATGAGCAACATCATGTTGTACACAAATGTTATGGATGAAGAAAAAATTGAAGGATATTGGATTATCATATGATGAAACTATTTATATCTTATGTGATAATACAAGTGCTATGAATATCTCAAAGAACCCAATAATGTGCACTCAAGAAAAAAACATATCTCTATCTAGTATTACTTCTTAAGAGAGAAAGTTGAAGAGAATGCGGTAAAGCTAGAGTATGTGCCTACAAAGGATCAAGTTAATATATCTTCATTGAAGGCTCTTCCTAAACATAAATATGAGTATCTTTGGTAGAAGTTAGGGGTTATTTTCCTTCTTTTCAACTAGATGCATAAGTTGGTGCATCTATCTAGGTGAGAATTCAATATACATTCTTGGTCCTTGACTAATGTTGAAAGCTACCTCTCAGGGGGAGTAGGTAGTAGTGATGTTGGTTGGTGTAATCAATGGGGTCATATGTTGTGCCCCTAAAGGGGAGAAAAGGATGAAAAGTAGGAGCAATGAAGAATGAGTAGTGCAAAATTAAAAGTATAGTTGTTTTTAGGTGTTGTAGTGTTGCATGCAGATGTCAAAGGGGGAGAGAAAAGGAGAAAAAAATTATGTAGGTGATGTGTGAAAGGTGTAGGTGTTTCCCTTTGTGTCTTTTCAAAGGGGAAGAACAAAAGAGTTCAATGTAGGAAAGAGAGTTGGATAAGTTTATGGACCTTTTCCATTGATGTCAAAGGGGGATAGAGTTGGTTGAAAAACTATATTGTAGAAGAGCATTGTAGGAGAAAGTGAAGTATGAAAAATAAAAGGGGAGAGTAATGGTTGAAGAACTTTGTAGAAGGGGGGGATATTGGAAAGAGAATGGTGCCTGAAGAATACAGGTAAAAAGAGAGAATGAATTTTACCCCAGTAAGGGTGAGTGCTACTTAATGCCAAGTTTCTTTTGATGATTTTTTTCTTAGAGATGGTGTTGCTATCAATGATAAAGGGGGAGAATTTTTCAAGTATGTTGTTGGTGTTGCCATTGATGTCAACAATTGGTCATTGAGGTCAATAGTATAGAGATGGTTGGTGTTTTCAAGTGCTTGTTCTAGTATGGATAAGTTGTGGTTTGAAAAAGGTTTTGTGGATTCATCATCAATGTTTTCATTGATGTCTTGATGGATAAGAGATGTACTTATAATAAGTTCACTTGGTTTCCAAGTGCTTTTAGGAAAAATTAAATAAAAATATGTGTAGTGTGATAGAGGTGTGTTAAGTGTTGTGCTCTATAATTCTTCATGGTTGAAGATGTGCTTATGTAGTTTAGATATGATGATCAAAGGTGTTTAGAGGTTCTATATGCAGAGTTTTATGTTTTAGATGGTATGATAGTGAAAGTTGTCTTTGACAATTTTCCTATCCATGTAGAAAGTTGTCTAGGAGAAATGAGATTGTTCTGCATTTCTCTGCAGTAAGGTTTCTTGTCTTGTAGATTTGGGATCATGATCACACCATTTATAACTCCCTTCCCTTGAGGTTTAAGGTGTCGAGGTGTTTCGCACGGTTGGCTAGTAAGTTGTATTATGTGGTAGTTTTTCTGGTTGCACAAAATTATGGTGTTCTTAGTTTCAAATGGTTGTGGTAGAGTTGTAGAATATTTGAATGATTTTATAATATTTTGAGTTGTTGTGTGAATGCTATGAAGAGTTTATGTGTGGTCTATGTGACCTAGAGAAGTGTGTATGTGCTCACTTGTAGTGTTAGTTTAGGTTTGGCTGACCTAGAATGCTAGCGTTATTTGCAGAGGTACCTCATTGATTGTGGATGTGTTGAGTAGCATGGTGATGTATATTTGGATCCTAATTAACACTTGGTGTGTTCTTTCTTTACATCTTTCCACCACGAAGGTTTTTGGTGCCAACCTATTTTGGTGTTGTACATTTTAGGTGCATATGTTTCATTAAGGCTGACCTAATTGAGATTGTTTAGGTCATGGATGGTATGAATGTAAGGTGGATTATTGGAGATGAGTGTGGATTTGTGTGTGAAGGGAAAAATATTTGAATTTCATTAAGTGTGGTGATTTTAGTGTGAAATTGGTTCCTATGACTCTAATGTAGTGAGCAAAAGGGTCTACATTTTCAATGTTCTTAAAGTTGCTAGAGGTAGTGAGCCAAAGGATTTAGATGGCATAAAGTTGCAATGGTGGATTTATCCTGTTGCCTTGAGATAGTGAATCTCTTTGTAATATTCTTCTTCTATCTTCTTTCTTCTTGGAAATGAGCCACTCGGTAGTGAGCCTTTATTCTTTTCTGTGAAATAAGCCTAATTATATTTGATGTTGCAATTCATATATATGTGAGCTAATCCTCATAGTGGTTTTTCCCTTCTTGGGTTTTCCTTGTAAATATAGTGTTCTTATGTATTTAGATGTGTTTGCATTACTGTTTCATATGTTTACATTTTTCCAATGCATGATAAGGGTCTAGGGGCTAACAAGGGTTTGAATGTTGATGAGGGATTGAATCTTTTCATATACAATAGATTCAACCCCCTCTCAATTTGCCTATGCATCTAACAATAGTGTTGTTGCTAATGGCATATTCAAATAAGCTAAAAGCCTTTATTTTTGACATGTTGTTGGTATCTCCCATCTAATTCTTCCCCTTATAGGCTTTGTGTACTCAATTACATAATATTTTAATGTAAATTAATTACTTTTTAAAAATATTTCAATAAAAAAATTATTCAAATCTTATTAAGGTTTTCCATTCCAATGAATTATCCACATGTGTCTATTGTTTTGTGCACTAGTAAATATCATCTAAAATTATTCTAATCTAATTTTGGAATAGCCATGTGATCCTCAATGGTTTGAGTGGTCTAGTTAAGGATTATCCAACCATGCAACCCAAGTATACAAAGAATAATAATAAAGCTTAATTGTATAGTAAATAATCAAAATGATATTATTGGTTCATGATCATAAATAAATCCATTATTTTATTGTAATGGGTTACAACATGAGGCCCTAGCCTTCAATAATATATAAGTATAATCAATGTATAAACTCTAATCTTCAAATTTGATATGTAATATAGTGAGTCCCTTATTCTATTACTTAAATTTAGGAGCATAAGCTTGAATAAAAATAAATAAACCTTCTCGGTCCTACTTAAATATTCACATAATGATGGATGATGTTGATATAGAGAGTGCAAACAATTAAATTATGTACATCAACTAAGAAGGTGGTACAAATATCTATGCACATGAAACATGCATGGAGGCGTATTTTATTTGAATGCAATATTCAATGAGATATGTGCAATGAAACTCAATGTGTTTCTAATCATGAACCTCAATATAAGATAAGATCATATTCAAATGGTTTAAATCTTTTATGTTTGATACACAGTTTAACTTTTTCTCCTTTGACAAGTGTTAGTGTAGGTTTCTTATTTTCTTTTGAGTTTAGGGATAATTTATTTTCCTACACATATTATTAATCTTGATTATCTTATTAGACATGACAAGTATGAGAATACATGGCTTCTTATGTGAGTGGAATATCTGTAACTTCCACCTATTCTTGGATAGTTGGATTTAATCTCTCTTTTGGATGTATTAGGCACATCTCATAATATTTTTCTTCTTCTAGGTAGGTGTAACCATTAATTTTTCATATTCCAAGTAGGTATAATAATCTATTTTTGGTAGTTCGATTTATTCTTCCTATTGATTGAATTTTCCTCTCTTATTACTATATATATAATGTGGGTAAGTTCTTGAAAATAGGGGACAATATATGGGTCAAAGTGAAAACTATTTTCTTGAAATTAACTAAATCTAAATTAGGAGGTGTAATTTGAGATGTGTACACTTAAAAGGGTAAGTACAAAAATATGGGGGGACAAAAAGGTGTCTTAAGTGGCCACTTTTTTTTTCTGAAATTGGGACATACTAACCTTGGATGTGAAATTGAGGATAGTTACACTCAAAAATTTAAGATGCAACAAAAACAAGGATCATAGTGCTCCGAGTCTAATTTCTAACAACTAATGTTTTTCTAAAATGGTAGGGATTAAGGGGTTCAAAAGAGGGAGCCACATAAATTGGTTTTATTTTTATCAAAAAAACATAACATAGCAACTTTTGTGGCTCCCTCAAAAGGTTAATTTTTTTTGGTATTTTTAAAATCGCTTCAGTGAGAAATTAGCTAACAACATGTAATTTATTCTTGTTTTTTCTGATAATTTTTTAATAAATATTTTTTTTTTACTAATTTACAAAGTGGTCACTTCCTAAAAACAAAATTTTGGCCATGCTACCCCTATAAGTTTTGAAAACTAATTGAAAATCATTTTTTTAATATGTGTAGAATGGAGTCTAGTTTCTAAAAATATAATTTATTTGAAATTTTGATAATTGATTAATTTATAAAAAAATACCAAACATTGGTCTTTTCCAAAAAATAGACACGGAAACAAAAGAAATTAAAGATGAAAAGCTTAACATTGTCAAAATGTGAAAAAATTTACATTATTACATGGCTAAGAGAGACCCTAATATTACCCAGGTGTTTGATTTGTTTGACCTTGAAACATGTGCAAACATGATGCTTAGCACGAATGTGATATGTGAAATATTTTAGAATTTGCAAAAACACAACTTTGGACATTGGGAATGCACTCCAAGCCTTTGGGTTGGTATTCTAAAGCAAGAAATAATGGAAGTGCATTATAATGTGCTCACGTTTCATAGTTTTGACATATTTTTTTGTGTTTATGCTTGAGTTTCCTAAGTAATACATAACGCGAGCGAATTATAACGCACTCATGTTATGTCTTGCTTTGTGTTAAATGCTATTCTACTAAATGTGTGTATATATATTTGTATCTATGTATGAATGTATGCTTGTATGACATGTATGTATGTATGCATGCTTGTATGTAAGTATGTACACTTGTATGTATGTAAGATTGTATATACATATGTATGCATACTTGTATGCATACTTGTATGCACATGCTTGTATGTATGTGTCTTCTTATAAGTATATATTTAGAGGGAGGGAGAATTGTAAGAGAGATAGAAAAAGAGGGACATACCTAAGAGATCGAGTGGGGTAGAAGGGAGAGACCCGAGACAGAGGGGGGAGAGAGAGGGGGAGTGGGAGAGAAAGGGTTGGAGTGAGAGGGATTTATCTAGGTAGAGTGGGAGGGATAGAAGGAGAGAGAAAGGGGGTGGGAGAGAGAGACTTGGGAGAGAGGGAGAGAGGGAGATAGAGAGTTATCTACATAGGTTACCAAAGGGAGAGAACTGAGAGATAGGGAGAGAGAGGGAGTGGGAGAGATAAGGAGTGAGAGAGAGGGAGTGAGAGAGAGAGGGAGTGTGTGTGAGAGAGTTATCTAGGTATGGTGTTAGAGAGAGAGACTAAGAGATAGGGAGATAGAGGGAGTACAATGTAGAGGTAGTGGGAGAGAGATAGAGGGAGGGTGTCGGAGAGAGAGACCTGAGAGATGTAAGGAAGATAAGGTAGCATAACAACTTCTTACGCTAATATTGAGAGGAGAATAATGCAAAAAATTTATAGATCGTTAATATTTATAAAAACTTAAATAGAAATAAACATAAATATCATGCATACCATGACACAGTGATTTACGTGGGGCAATCCCTTTTGGGAGAAAAACACCACACTCCAAAAGTGGCCCAATATATTATTCAGTAAATCACAAAGACTACAATATACTTGCAGATCAAGCTTCTCATAGAATTATCACCACTTAGAGATAAAGAGACAACATGAATGATATTAGACTCTTAGAATACATCACCATCTCTCTCTACCATAGCCATAATAAAATTCCCTGATAAAATAGAGTTACATTCTAGGGCAAGATAGGCCAACAAAATCTCCACCATTAGATCTAAAACCTAATAATTAATAGTCTAGATTTACAATGTATCATTTATCTAATGTATGTCGACCATTTTAGGAGTTTCCTAAAAAAATTAACAAAAAAATTGTTTACACACATCCCACTCTCCCCCCTCACTACCATCGTCTATGACACTTATCAGTGTAACTAGGATATATATATATTCATATATATATATATATATATATATATATCATATCAACAAATACCGTTATATAATTGCAAGGTTGAGACACAATTTCCCAACAAATCTCCCACTTTTTGAACACCTTACAAGAGCAATGAGGGGGAACTTAAAAAATTTCTCTTAATTGCTAGGGGCCAAAAGGCCCATAATCTCTGAACACCATCTAAAATTCTTAGTGCTCATAGGCTTAGGTAAAGAATCAACAAAATTTATCAAAGTCTCTACCTTAACCAACTTCACCCTGCCATCTTCGACCATATCTCTAACAAAATGATGTTGTACATCCATGTGATTGGTCCTGGCATGAAATTTTGAGTTCTTGGCTAGACATATCACACTCTAACTATCACAATAAATTTTCCATGCACATTGTTTTATTCCAATATCTAAACATAGACTCTTAAGAAAAATGGCTTATTAACAAGAATGACTAGTTTCCGTATACTTTGCTTCAATAGTGGACAAAGCAACCACAGCTTGTCGCTTACTCATCCAACTGATTGCACCACAAAATAATGTAAACACATAAGCACTAGTGGATCATTTTCTATTAATATCACTTGCCCAATCTAAATCCACATAGCCATGAATATCAAGGGAAATCTCATCTTCAATCATATTACTATGATAAAACAAGGAATAATCTAAAGTACCATGCAAATATCTGAAGAATAGTTTAACTGCATCCTAATGAACTCTACCAAGATTAGAAATATATCTAGAAAGAACTCCCATGACTTTGGAAAAGTCTCATCTAGTACAAACCATAGCATGCATTAAACTTCCAACTGCACTCTAGTAAGGCACTTTGCTCATGTCTTCCATCTTTGATGGAGATGTTGGACAATCTAAAATAGATAACTTTGTTCCAACATAAAGGGGAACATACAATGTTCTACAATGTTTCATGTTAAACCTCTATAAAATTTAATTGACATACTTAATTTTTCCAAGCCATAGCTTTTTGATCACTCTATCCCTTTTAATTTCCATCCCAAGAATGTTCCTAGATGTACCAAGATCTTTCATTTCAAATTTAGCAGCAAGTTGAGATTTTAGTTCTGAAATCATACCTCTCCTTTTGCAAATAAATAACATATCATCAACATATGATGCAATAAACAGGAAATGATCACCATCAGTTTAATAATGAACACAATGATCTGATTTAGAATGCTCAAATCCTAAACTCAACAAAAATGTGTCAAATTTTTGGTACCACATCCTAGGACTCTATTTTAAGCCATACAAATATTTCTTCAATTTGCAAACTAATTTACTTTTACCTTTCACCATGTAGTGCTCTGGTCATGTCATGTAAATATCCTCCTCCATGTCACCATGAAGGAAAGAAATTTTCACATCCATTTACACAACCTCTAAATAATAAGCAATAGAAATAGAAATAAAAAATGTAGTGGATGCCATTTTTGCAATAGGGGAGAATATCTCACCATAATCAACACCCTCAACTTGAGAGTAACCTTTTACAACCAATCTTTCCTTGTACTTCTCAATACCTCCATCTGAACCAATCTATTTCTTGAACACCCATTTTCAACCAATAGGTTTTCATCCTTTAGGCAATGGTACAAGATCCCATGTATCATTCTTTTTCAAAGATGTCATTTCTTCATCCATAGAAATCTTCCAAGATTCTACATTATTCATACCTAGTGCCTCTTCTACAGATCTAGGTTCATCCATGTTAGTATTCAAGGAAAAAATACATCTCCAATCATTAGATGTATACCTTTCAGGTGGTTGTCTATGCCTTGAAGACCTATCAACATGCTGAGTTGGAGGTTTTTCCTCCTCTTTTGAAGAACCAGAGCTAGATGCACTCTCCTCAACTTCTTTATTATCCTTGGGCCTTGATTCAACTTTCTTGGGTGTAGAAGGAAATTGAATCACATCTTCCTATTTACTTTGTTCTGGATGCAATGTAATAGAAGAAGGCTTAGTTTCTCTAAAAATAACACTTCTACTATATATTACCTTTTGATCCCAAAGTTTGTATCCTTTCACACCATAACTATATCTAATGAAGATACATTTCATAGCCTTGTTCTCCAACTTTTTTCACTTCTGCTTTGGCACATGTGCATATCCCTCACAACCAAAAACTCTAAGATGTCTTAGTGAAGGCTTGCAACCCAAACATGCCTCTATATTATGTCTTATCAACAATAGTTGATGTAGGAGATCTGTTAATCACATAACAAGTAGTGACAACAACTTCAACCCAAAATATTTTTTCTAGGCTAGCACCACTAAACATACTCCTATCCTTCTCCATCAGTGTCATGTTCATTCTTTCTGCAACTCCATTCTCTTGTGGAGAATATAGAGTTGTCTTCTGTGTATAAATACCGCAATATTTATAAAATATATCAAAATCATTAGAGAAAAATTAACCACCATTATCAGTACTCAAACATTTTACTTTCTTTCCAGTCCATAGCTCAACCATTTTTTTGAATTCTTTAAATCGACTAAAAAAATCAAATTGACTCTTTAGAAAATATACCCTTGTCATTCTATTATAACCATCAATAAATGAAACATAATATTTGGATTTCCAATTGAAGGAATATCTATAGAACCAAACACATCAGAATGAATAAGATCCAATACACCAAAAGATTTATGAGAACTCAAGTTAAACTAAATGCGGTTTTATTTTCCATAAATGCAATGCTCACAAAAATCAAATTCAAGATTATAATTAGACAAACCTTCAACAAGGTTTTTATTTTTTGAGGTCCTTAGACCCTTTTCTCCAATGTGGTCAAGTCTCTAGTGCCATAACATAGTTTTCTTTGTAGGTAACTTTTTTTCAGAACAAAGAGCACCCTTGGGTACCCAAAAGCCATGACCATCTACTAAAGGTGAAACCCTCACTTCTTCCATGGACTTTCTTTTCACAAAAGTACTATTGCACTCAATAGTGCATGCATCAATCTTATACAATGTTTCATATCTAACACCTCTAGCAATCACCATAGCACCTCAAACTATCTTTACATCCTCGATCAGAAAATACTACCTGCATACCCACATTTATTAGTTTTCTTACAAATAACAGATTTTGTGCTAATCTAGGGATATGCAACACACCATTAATTTTTTTATTCTACCATCAAGAAACCTGATTTTAACTTTACCATGGCTAACAATATCTAAATAAGAATCATCACCCAAGTACACCTTACCTCCATCAAATTCTCCATATTCACAAAACTAATCTCTATTAAAGGTCATATGGAAAGATGTACCTGAGTCAATTAACCATGCCTCATTTTATGCATGAGTTGCCAAAGATGTAATGAATGTGTTGCCATCTTCCTTCTCGAACTCAAAATCATAATCAAATTTCTTCTTTTACTTCTTCTTTTCTTCTTTGCATTCCTTACGAACATTCCCAGGCTTACCACAATTCCAACAAATAACTTTGGACTTTCTAGAAGATTTGGATCTCCCCCTGGACTTGGATTTTTCACACTTCTCATTCTTCTTAATTTTTTCCTTAGGTCTTCCATAGACATTTAGGGCCTCCTTAGCAGTGATGGATACCTTCCTCATCATTTCTTTATAAATCAAAGAAACCACCACATATTTAGTTTTCAAAATAAAATAAGTACTCCCAATAGCCATAACAAGAGAATCCCATGAATATATCAAATAATAAAGAAATATCTGACATTTCTCCTCCTCATCCATTTTGAAACCAACAGATGCTAGTTGATCCACCAACATATTGAATGCTTCTAAGTGGTTCGTGATTCATCCACCCTCTTCCATTATCAAGGAATACAACCTTTTCCTCAAGAAAATCTTGTTCACTAAAGATTTGGCCTGATACATCTCACCAAGCTTCTTCCATAGTTTTTGTTTAGAGGTCTCCTCATGGAAATTAATTAAAATAGTCTTCCAAACACAATCTGATTAGACCCTTAGCTTTACTGTCCATAACATCATATTGAGTAGCCTGAGTAGGATCAGCAGGCCTTGAAACATTCACTTCAACAACATACCACAAATCTAAATCTATCAATATATCCTTCATCTTCAGCTTCCACATCTCAAAA
>VDFB02096444.1:0-17617 GCA_007258455.2 Sequoia sempervirens | reverse complement strand
TACTTTGTTCTTGCAGATGACTTTCATTTGTAAGATGAAAAGCATTATCTTACCGATTATGCATTCTCCATGACCTCTCATTGGTGTAACTCGGTTCACTTCCTACCGATATGAAGAATATTCTCAAGCTGAGAAGTTGTGATCTGTTGGTCAGAATGACCTAACCTAATCTTGCCAATATAGATCAGTAGTTTGAAACTCTTTCTCAATGATTTTTAAAGGAATGTTCATGTATCAAAGGAAAAATTGTTGGGATTATTAGTGAACATGGATGGATCTTGTCACACCAATATTAACAATTTGTACTACTTATGAAATTATGATGTGGGAACTTCCTAGGAAACATGAGTAAAGGCTAGAAAAATATAAGATTTTTATAGTCCCAACAGTGGCTCCGTTTGAGGATGTATACCCCTTGTGGGTATAGCAAGAATCCATGTCTCTAGGAGAGCAGACCAAGTGTCTTATGAGGAATGGAAATGGAGAAAACTCAAGAATGGTGTAAGATGGGAATGATATGAAGTCCTATACTACTCTGCATGGAAAAAGAATTATTTTAAGAAGGTTGTTCAAGAATTTTCCATGCACTAGAAATCCTTGACCCTCCCCTAGACCATTGTGCATCTAAGATCTAATAAAAAAAATGCTTTAGGAATTGTCCATGCACTGGTGATTCCTGCTCTTCTCCTGACATGTTCTGAAGATAATATGAGTTTTCACCAGTTGTTCCAATAATAACAAATGGTCCTAACCACAAAGCCTCAAATTTACATGTTGTGTTGTTGAGCCTAGTTCCTAGGCTCTTCAAGTTTCATTAATTTTTCTATTCTTTCTTCCATAGGCTTAGGAATGTCTAGATCTTCTTACAAGATAAACTTACAAACTGGCAGTAAATTATGCAAAGGAAGTCTAGCTTGAGTCCCATATACAAACTAAAAAGGTGATTTCCCAATGGCCTTATTTACAGTAATTCTATCTACCCACAAAGCCAGTCTCAACTTGGAATCCTAGGCCTTTTTATTATTATCCAACATTATCTTTATGATGTTCAAGATGATTTTGTTATTGGATTCAACTTTCCCATTCGCCTATGGATGGTATGGTGAAGAATAGGATATTACTATTCCATAAGATTGACAGAACCCCTTGAATTCATTTGATCTGAAGCACATCCCACTATTAGTTATGATCCTTGTGGGTACATCAAACCTGGTGATGATATTCTCTAATAGGAAATGTGTTACCACTTTGCTAGCCACTTGTTTAGTTGGCACAACCTCCACCCATTTAGTAAAATAGTTTGTGGCTACTAATATCCATCTATGACTTCCACTAGAATTTTCTCCAATCTCTACTATGAAATCAATTCCCCATTGGTGGAATGGAGCCTCAACCTGCAAAGGCCTCAAAGGTAATGCCCCTTGATATTTTACCTTCCTAGAAACGTTTTGGCATGCTTCACATTTTCTGGTGTAATTATAAGCATCATTGAAAACTCTAGGGAAATAGTATCCCACCCTTAACACATTATGTGTAGTGGTTTTTGCTGAAAAATGTCCTCCACACACCCCTTCATGCATTTCCTTGAGGACATGTCTGGCCTGATCTTCATCCAAGAATAATAGTAGAACACCATCCCTATTCTTCCAATAAAGATCCTATTTCATGAATACATATCTTGAAGGATGCAACTTAAGTTTCCTCTTCTTGTTATCACCAAGTCCTTCAAGGTATTTCATGTACTTGAGATAATACACAATGTTTGTATACCATGGTGTGTGTTCAATACTAGAAACCATATTTTCTTCATCATTCAGGTTGCATACTTGAGCAGCTTCTATATTTGTTTCCGCCATCAATTTGGCTAGTCCCTACCCTCTCACCAGCTTGGTAATTTGAAAATAATTGTTAAATTCTTAGATTCTATTTATCCATCTGCATCTACAACCTGAAACTTCTGATTGCACAAATATATCTTTCACCGCAACATTCGACACATAGGCTATCACTTTTTCCCCTACCAAATATGGTCTAAATGATTTGATAGTTTTTACTAATGCATAGGCATGTTTCTCTACAATATCATATTTTAACTCTACATTCTGAAGGGATTTACTAAAGAAAGAAATGGGTTGTTCATTTCCTTCATCATTCTTCTATAACATGACTGTTGCAACTGTGTGAAATGAGGCAAATGAAAAGATTTGAAAGGGCTTACTAAAATTAGGGGACTTCAATACTGGGGCTTCTTTTATTGCTCTCTTTTTAGATATGAATGCATCTAAATCTTTAGCTATCTAGTCAAATTTTGCACCTTTCTTTAGCATTCTTGATATTGGTTTGACTATTTCTGCAAAATTTGATATGAACCTTCTTACAAAATTGATTTTCCCAAAAAAGGACTAAATAGCTTTAACTATTTTAGGAATGGGGATTTTATCAATAGCTTCCACCCTTTTTGGATCAATCCTCATGCCTTCTTTGGACACTATATTCCCCAGTAACTTTAATTTTGTTACTGCAAAATGACACTTTTTAGGATTTAAGGAAATACCATATTCAATGGCTTTGATAAAAATATTTTCCAAATGCTCAACATGGTCTTCAACCTTTTTTGAATATGTAGTTAAGTCATCTTGGTACACCACCATTATCACATTGATCAAATCAACAAATACAACATCCATAGCTCTTTGGAAAGTTGCACTGACATTTGTGATTTCGAATGGTATCCTAACATAGACGTATGTTCCCCATGGTGTAGTAAAGGCTACTTTGTATTGATCTAACTCCTTGACTTTCACCTGGTTATAGCCTAAAAATCTATCAATCATAGATAGCAGCTCACATCTAGTGACTCTTTGCAACATGGCCTCCATATTTGGGAGTGGGAAGTTATCTTTAACAAAAGACACATTCATATTTCTGAAGTCTACACAGAGCCTTATATCTCCATTTTTCTTCCTGATAGGTACCAAATTAGAAACCCAAGATGAATGCCTAATAGGTTTAATGATACTTCCTTCCATAAGCTTCATAAGTTCTTCATGCATTTTAGGTTCCAAAGTAGGATTTATAGGCCTTTGTTTTCTTCTAAAAGATTTGGCATCTGGTTTCAATGGGATCTCATGTTGGAACAAATCTTATCTATATTCTTTAAGATCATCATAAGACCAAGAAAAACCATGTTTGTACTTTTCTAATAATGCAATCAACATCCTCCTAATTGTTGATCTTATCTTCTTCCCAATGTACTCTCTTTTAGGGGCAAGTTTAGTTCCAAGATTAATCTCTTCAACATCCTCCCTTTTGACTGGTGTTTGCTTCATGAGGGCTCAGTCATTTCCATCAAACACTTTGTCCAATGCTACTAGTCCCTTAGGAATCTAATTCATTTTAATTTGAATGACCTCCTTTTCAAACACAATTTTGTTCCCATCCACTTCTTCCACGAATGCATTAAAATCAATCTCTTGTGCTTCATATTGAAAACTTTCCAACTATAAATATTATTAGGGACTGAAGGTCTTGTCTTGAGTTCAACCTGTGAAATTCCTGCCAAGGTGACATCATCTCTTTTCAAAGCTACATTTTCCAAGAAGTCTTCCATTAGGTTCTTGGACCTATCTACCCATTTAATTGAAAAAGCATCAAATAGTTCAATTTTATCCCATACAACATTTTTGTATTGCTTTAGCCTTTTGTTTTTTGCAACATATTTTGATCTTGTGAGATGATCAATTCAGAATCCCTAAGAATAGTCAATAGCTTGATTTTGTGCTTGACAACCATGTTCACTCCAATCAACAAGGCCTCATACTTTTCTATGTTATTTGTACAATCAAATGTCAAAAAAATAGAATATTTGAATGTAATACTTTCAGCTGAGATGAAAACAACTCTTTCTCCATTACCTTCTTTGCTACATGCTCCATCAAAATACATTTTCCCCACACCATGCTCATTTTTGGAGACATCTTTATCAATTGGATCACTATTCAACAATTCAAGTTGTGAAGGTTCTATTTTGAAATTTCCCAAGTCTACATCACAAAAGAAATTTATTTGATTTTGATCAACATATTCCAAAATTTGGTTCACTCTTGGTTCTCTAAATAGATTTACCTCTTCACCATTTATTGGTATTGTGGCATAGGAAAAATCAAATTGCACATTTCCTCCTATTGCAAGTCCATTGTCTTGATAGGAGCATCCCAAACTAAGGGGCATGTCTATTACAGTTATATCAATCTTGTATACTGCTTGTGGATAAGCCTCCAACTTCACTTCTACATCCTTCATGATTTCCACTACTGGGACATGCCTACTATCCATAGCATAACACTTTCCACCACTAGTGTTTACCCAAATGCCAAGCTACTTCATGACACCTACTGGAATGATATTAATAGTTTCCCTTGAATCAATCATACAATTTCTCACCATCTTGTTGTTTATGAGAAATGTGGTAAAAAATGGGTCAACTTGTGGAGGATTCATCAGTGTTTCATGAAGAAAAACTTCAGGGACCTTTACCTCTCCTTGCTTGCTATTATTATTCTTGACAATTTTTTTTTTTCCACATTTGTGCTTTTGTTTGCTCCATTGGATATCAATTGCATAGAACTATCTCTATATTCTTTTATTTTCATCATTTCTAGGAGTGGCACAAACATCTTTACCTGAGATAATGCTTGTGTAAAATCAAATGAAGAAGAATTTTCTTCTTTGGCAATTTTCTTTTGTTCCAATGGTTCTTCTTTACATTCTTCCTTCTCTCCTTTGTTTGTCTCATCTTGATTTTGTTTATTTTTGTAAAATTCCTAGATTCCTTTATCTCCACCTTCTTGGGGTTTTCTTGTGTTGTCTCCTTATCTTTCACAAACAATCCCCTTGGAGTGCCATCATTTGCATTTGTTGTTCTACTTATCAGCCTATAATTTCTTTTTGCTTGTTCTACTACAACAATGGTTAACCTTTTGATATCTTCCTCGGTTGGCCTCCTCAATCTATACTTATTTGGTATAGATGGTGTATTAGGTGGTTGTGACTCATCATTGCTTTAATCCTCTTGATCAGAGAAAACTTGTTGTTCGGCCATGTGAATATTGTATCTCTAATTATTTACATCATACTCATAACCTTCATCCTCCGAGGATGAATACTCCTGTTCAATTGGATGTAGGATATGTGAAGTCAAATATATTGTAGCATCTTCTCCTTCATTATCATACATAATTTCTTCTTCTTGTATTGACTGTGCTACAACACAATGATCCTGAGAGTGGGGTAAATTACAAACTTGACACTAGGGGCTATTATTGACCATTTAGGCTCCTTTGTTCTTTAAAGGGTTAGGAGTTTCCTTATACTTAGGCTTATCAGTTATAGGTTTTCCATCCTTCTAGTTTGTGTTGTATGGCATGCCATGCAAATTTGGCCTTTCATTTTTGTATGAATTCTCCTGTTTATTCTAGAAGTTGTTAAATTTTGGTGGAATTCTAAGGTTATCCCTTTTTCGAATCATCCCTATAGTTTTTCTATTATTTTTCAATTCTCAATGTTGTCTTTTGTGCTTCAACTAAACTTCTAGGGCACTTATTTCTAAGTTCATAGCCTATTTTTGGATCAAAGGATTTCAAATAAATACCCAAGGCTGTAGGATCAGTGATTTTGTATCCTTGTGGTATTTTGTTGTGCAATTTTGAGAACCTTTGGTTGAAGTCATAAATTGACTCATTTTGATACTTCTGAATACTGAGTAGTTCATGAAGGGAAAAATCGGCAGCACATTGATTCCCATATTTCTCAAGAAACTAATTGTGAAAATATGTTATAGAATCAATTGAAGCATCAAGCAAACTATTGAACCAATCCCTTGATTCTTCAATTAATGACATCATGAATAATCTCATGTTTATACCTCGTACTCCAAAGAAATATCATGTATGAAAGCATTAAAATTCCTGATATGTTCCTCAACTGATATCACATTGTTCCCTATAAATTTGGGAACCATGTTTCTCCAATTACTGTCCATTAGATATGGGTATAATTGATGTCCTGTCAGATCAAATTGCCTACATGTGTTTATGGGATTCTGTGGATGCAGATTCATTGATGGTGGATTGGGATGGTACTGATATCCATAGAGAGGATGTTTGTAGACATTCTGTGGGATATGTTGTTGAGGATGTACATTCTAATGTTGCCGAATATAGTGTTGTCTTGGTGGGGTGTAAGTATGTGGGATGTTGATAGTATTTTGAGATGGTTCATTTTGTGGGGGTACATTAAATTGCACATTCTGCTTTTGTTTTCTAGTTGTGTTGTGAGGTACTTTTGAAGTACTTGGAGTGCCTGTGTTCTAAGGTGGCCCCTACATATTGATGTTACCCCCTTTTTTATGAGGAGGAATGTATTTTGGTGGCTTTGTTGCTTGGATATTTAGTTGAGATATTTATTGAGCTAGATATTGACTCCATTTTATCAACTATTCTTTCTTCTTCAGGTCCTCCTCCTGCCATCTCACATATTCTTCTACTTCTTGGGTAGTCGTCTCCCCAAAATTTGGAACATGGGAATAATGATCTATGAATCCCTGTTGGAATTCATCTCCTTACTATAATGACATCTTATAATCATACTCCTTTTGTATTCACTCTTGTTCTGCATCCATTCAGGCCTTGAATTCCTCTACTTTCTTAGGGTCCTCATTCCATCTAAAAATAGGATGACTAGTATTTTAGTGTTCAAAAGGAGTATGAGGGTCTCTATTCAAGTAATCATCATGGGGTTCTAATCCATGCAATGGAGCAAATTTTTATTCCTTGTAAGGAATTGATCTGTCGAGTTCTCCCTATCTTCATTAGTTATATATGTTGCTTTACCTCTTCTTTTACTTGCATCAGCATTTGAAGGGGAGGACCCATGTTTATTTTTCCACCTACCATTTTTATTCTTTGGGCTATCCTGATGTAAAGATCTCCTACCATTCATCTCGTAGGATGCCTTAATACTATGACTTCTATGATTTGTCTTTATTGATATGTAGTTATACTTCCCAGTCATGCACCTTTTATTTTAGAGTTGCCACTCATTTTTTAAGAAAAGAAAGAAAGTTTATATTTTATTGTTCCCAACGGAGTCTTATGTAAAGTATTGACTCTATGATGAAGGCATGGATTCATATTTGACTCCCTAGTGGAGTCACCAATCTGTTCGATCTCAAAAATGTAGATTGCAAATCTTAAGAGGATGCCAAGATCTATGATAAGATTTGCAATGTTCTTGAACCAACAAATGAAATTAACTTATGTTTTGATAACTCCTTGCACTTCAAGCTCTACTAAAGTAGGTGGGTATACCTTTATAATGAAGAAGATTGGAAGAATGTATAATTTGGTTAGACTGAATAATCTATCCATGATGGAAAATGGTGTAGGATAGATGAAAGCCTACTAACTAATCTATTTCTAATGTGACAATTGGTAATTTATGATATGAAATTGAATAAGTAATGTATGGATGAGATTGACTAGTGCTCTTTTGGGTATGTGGAGTCAATGTAAAACTATAACTGGTGGTAGATTTTGGTTTTAATTCTGATTCTTTTGCACTTTAATTTGTTTGTACTTTGTACAAATGTGCAAAAATGTGACTAACAAGCTCTTCTTACTAATCCAATTGACCATACCAAGTTACTGTGATCTCTTAAAATGATTTTTAATCCCTCTTTGAGGGAACCAATCAATAGAACCACACAATATCAACAAATATGCATTGAAAAGTAAGTTAAACCTTATCTTGAATAACATGATAGCATCAATTTGGAGACATCATGATAATCATATCAACTACCTAACTCTTCTTTATTGACACTAGTAGAATTTGGAAAATAAATGACTATGTGACTAAATTTTTTAGTCATGTGACTAACACTAGTAGAATTTGGGAAATAAATGACTAATTTAGTCATTTATAAGTGACTAATTTGGTCATCAGGTAAAATCACAACTAAATGACTAAATAAATGACTAAATAAATGAATAATATTAGACAAATAAAAATGACTAAATAAAAGACTATTACTCCTCTATTCTTTTTTCTTTCAAATTTGATCATAATACATAGAGCTTAAGCCCCCCTCATGGGACCCCTACCTAAGCAGGCCATTTGGCCGCCTAGGTTGTTTGGTGCACCAAAAATACCTATTGTGTGGAAGACATTTCCTCTCGGTGCAGTCTTAAGGCTTTGAAATATTTTATAAAAATTTAACATTTCATAAATAAAAATGACTAAACAATTAATCACACAAATAATTCAATCCTATAATCATGTTAGATAACATATAGTTCTACCAGTGATTCAATAAGAGTTATGGTACATATAATACATGTATTATCAATTATTTCAATCTATTTGAATAGATCATTTAAGGAGTCAAGAATCAATAGTGTTATTCCAATAGTCCACCATGATGGGGTTAGAGAGGAAGCATGTTAGGGAGCCCTAACTTCACTACATCTAAGCCCAAGAGCACGAAGTATGTTGGGGAGCCCTAATCTAGATTTATCTAAATTTATTTCATTCCATTATTGAACATTTATTATTAATTATTTAATCTAGCCACATGCAAATAGAATTTGTAGCACATCCATGCACAAACACATACTCTAACATATTAGCATACATATAGTTTCTATTGGCAATAACTCTTTTGAACCTCCTTAGGCACAAGTAAATAAGTGATGCCATATTCTCTCTTTATATAGAATTATACCCCCTCTATCTCTCTCTCTCTTTCTTTTCCCAATCTCCAAAGATCAATTAAACTATATTAGATGTCTTTTTATATATTAATTTAATTTTGTTTTTATATAAAAATAGAGTATGAATTATTAATTACAATAATTTTATATTTTTTTTATTATAGAATACAATATATAATATATTATAACCTATATACTATTAAAAATAATAATATATATAATTTAATCTTATTACTATTACATTAAATACATATAATATATTAATTACGCAGAAGGCATCCCATGCTTAGTATTTGGGAGGTCTTTTTGCATCGGATGGTGTAGATTTGTGCACAAGAAATCACTTGTGATCAAATGCATCTAAGTGGCTCAATGATTTTTCTCAGATGGCACAAAGTTTATTGCAGAAGATGGAAAAATATCTAAAGAGCAGTTATTGCAGGGAATGCAAAATATGGGGCAACACTTATTGCAGAATTCATCCTCCTTGACAGTCGTCCTCCTTGACAACACGACAGAATGCCCCAATATGTATTAGAAGCAAAATATTTGTATCCTTCATAGCACATCATAGTTAATTTTCTTTGCTTTGCATTTGAAAGAAGAGTCCAGGTGATCATTTTTCTCCTATGCATCATTGAAAGAAAGACACCAATCTATGCAAAAACTTGAGGTATGCCACTTGTTGCCCTGATTTTAGGGAGAAACTGTAGGTTTATATAGTTTTCTAAATATTTTCTTGTCAATTTGAAAACCCTAGATTCGTATAGTATTGTGCCCTAGCAAAACCCCATTTTTGCGTTTCCTGCCTTCTCGGGATAATTTGTCATTCACATCTTCTCCTATTTCCTTGTTCCACTCATTTTTTTGGGGTTTTAATGACAGGCTTTCCATGTTTGCATTGTGCATTAGTAGGCAGTGTCTGGGAAAATGTCAAAATCTTAGCTATATGGTACGCTAATGGAAATGGGGGCATATGATAGACATACCATCTTTTTTTCCTTTTTAGGTAATCTTTTTGTTGATTAAGAATTGGTAGGAAGTGGTTTACTGTTTAACATAGGAACCGCATGTTTAATTTTGTCTAGAAAATATTTTCAAAATACTTTAAATATGACTGGGATGCAAAAGTTTACATGGAGGATAGATATTGTTAGACAATTCTCGCTCTTCTATGCTGAAGATTGAATAATGATTAGTGAACCAATATAAAACTCTTAACTACCATAAAAACCCTTCATGCACCATTAAAGATTTTGGGCACTAACAGTAGGCTTTGGGCACCAATACTTCCAACACTATAGGTAGTTTTGTTTTAGAATTCTCTCTTTTGTGGGGTTTTAAGGCAGTGGGTAGCAGCTGCATAGAGATCATATTTTTTAAATATCAAACAATTCAATAATCATAAATATGAGATAATTACTTATCACCATTGATGGTTTGATCGTTAGATTTTTATTGTTTAAGTAGAGCACACAAAAGCTTTGAAATAAATTACAGGGCATACTATACATCAAATTTTTATTTTATCAATAGGAACTGTTTATCTCATTTTCCCAGTATATCTCTGGAGAATTTCAGCTGCTTGGACAAGTTTTCTGTCTATTTTTATATTGTGGGTTTATAATCTCTAATTTGGAAAATCAAATATCTCATTATATAAGGTATTCTCTCAAGAAATATGATAATAGTGTAAGTAAATTCCTGCTAATATATAGATACTTTAAATGAATTATACATTAGAAGTTACTGAAACTGTTTTCAAGTCATATGGTTGACAAAATTTGTGGAAAAACTAGCCATAAATTTCCATCAAATTTCCAATCTTATTATTCTTTATGCAAGTGCTTAATGGGAGAATAAATCTATGGAACCTATCAAGGTGGTCTACATCAGAAACACAAATGAGGGAAAAAGTATATTATAATTTCACAAAAATCCTACATTACTGAGTAGAAGTTTGCAGCCAAACAATGACATGCAACCTAAAATAAGTCACCTTGTAATTTATGTATAGTCTGTTGAAGGAGATTCCTTTTAGATCAATAAAATATATCCTAGTGAAGTGTTCTATATACTATCAATTGCACCTTGGTGTGCAATGGGTACGCCGAAGAGGTGTGTAAGGTCAATATGGAAAAAAGTCTATTTTTTTTGGTACATTTGTGTAGTAGATGAGGTCAATCCAAGAGTGGAAGTAAAATAAGGAGAACTTTTCCCTTTTATTGTTGATGTGGAGAGCACATTATATATAGTTGCATAAGTGGAAAAGAAAAATTTTGTTTCTCTTTCTCACATTTACCTCCAATCTCATTCTCTACATCACCTTGGTCATTTTGTACATGAGGATTAGATTTGGTGGTAATTATTTCCCTAGGCTCTTGTGAGGGACATACATTTATCATTAATGCTACTATTTAATTTACAAAATGGGTTGAGGCCATATCTTTGAAGTATATTATGATGGCTAATATTTATGCCTTTATAATAAATAATCTCATCTTTTATGTTTAGATTGACATCTACAATTATGATTGTTAGGGAAGCCTCTTTTAAAAACAAAGAATTGAAGAAATTTGCAAAGAAAAATTCCATATACAAGAGCAAGTCTGACCTTTTTTAAAACATAATTGGTGATCCAAAATCAAATCTGGAAAATAATATGAATGAAGAATATCAAAACTTTAAAGTCCAATCAGTCTTTATCTCTGTTAGCCAAGAGAATGCAAGACATCTCTCTGTTATAGTACAATAGGGAGGTAGAAAATCACCTGGTGTACTTTGAGACACAGTCATGTAATATATAAGAATAAATTCGAACGTTATTTGTATAAATTCCATTGTTAATTAAGTAATTGTGTCTACTCATTTTCTTTTTATCTTATATTTGGTGTTGTTGCTCTTGTTTTTGGGGGAAGCAAAAAAATCAATCTCTGTTGTTTTGATTCACTACTGCAGTGTCAAAGAACTTAACATAGGATGAATAATAGAATCTGAAATGGAAAGATAAGCAGCAACTAGATTCACTGAGCACTAAGCAAACAAAAATACACATTGTTCACTATCCAACAATCAATACAGAGACTAACTAACACTTCACAAGGTACTCACTCAAATTGACCATGGATGTTAAGATTGCTAATAAAAGGAATAGTCTTGACTTATAAACTGCAAAGAAAAAGCCTGCATTTGAAAACATTTGTGAAGTTATTTAACGAGGCATTTTTTCAAAACAAATGCAAGGTCACCCCTGTAGAGTAGTTTGGAGCAGGTTTATGAAATACTTTCCATTAGAGATTTAAAATCATCCATAGTCCAAAATTGTTGACAAAAATAAATTTATGAAATACTTTCCATTGGAGTAACTTGGCACTGGATTAATAACAGATTTTGGAACATAAGATTAGTCAACATCTACTTTTACTGACAACTTGTTGATCAGATATCTTGATTTCTCTCAATCCAACAAGAAATGTAAAATGCTAGTAACATTCCACAAACTGCTCACTTTGACTATAGATGTTAAGAGTAAAAACAAAAAGGAATAGCCAACTATCTAAGGATAACAAAAAACCTTGCTTTTTTGAGGCATTTCAGAAGTAATCCAATGAAGCAATTATTTAAAATTTTAAATAAATAATGTAAGATTGAATGGAATAAGTTCAAGTAACAAAAGATTAAAGCATTGAGCCTTAACGAATAGATCCCCCGATTCAAAACCCTAGAGAGCTTAATAAAGCATTGAAATTGAGTAAGTACACTGAATAGGTGTGGAAGATCATTTAGGAAATAAACGTTCTATTTTTTAGTATATTTATGTAGTACATGAGGTCAATTGATAGGTCATTTAGCAAATGACAGTATCTGTAACAAAGGTCTCAATAGAGAAGTGATTGCTTCAAATCAACTATGTATTCACTTACACTAATTTTATATATTATTTATTTAAATTTAATCTCGTAAATGTGACATCATTGACTTGAACAAAAAAAATAAAGATGTTATTTAATATATAATTTTTTATGTATATCATAATGTGTAGACCATTTGATTGCACTTTAAGTAGTGCAAGCTTCATGTTTTCATGTCTTCCTGCCTAAAAATTGATGAGAAAAGTCTATAGTGTATGACATTCAGAGTTTGTAAGAATAGTAGTATATCCATGTGGAGATGTGTGGACCAATTAGTAGTCATTACATGAAGAAGGACGTTGACATAGGTTGACACCTAGTATGGTGGCTATATCTTTGATAAATCTTCGACCAATGATAATAGTTTTTAATGGAAGATTGAATTATTTGTAAAAGGAAAAATATTGGTCTATTTTTTGCATACATTTTGTAGTATATGAGATCAATTGGTAGGTCATTTAGCAAATGATGTTTTTCAACAAAGGTTTCAATGAAGAAGTGGTAACTTCAAATCACCTATGCATCCTCTTACAAGAATCCAAACACAACTAAAATAAAACTTCTTAATAAGGAAGATAATCATGGTTAATTGCCAATAGGCTCATGTTATGTTTACAATAGAGAGAGGAGAGATTAATAGTTAAAATTGCATCTATAACATATACAAAAATCCCCTTATATTATGTTGTAATAAATGTCATATCCTATTATAGAGCTCATATTTAGACAAAATTAAGAAGGTAAGAAATGGTTTATGAGACCAATTTTATATACATTTGCTTGAAAGTATCCAAGGACTTCTCAACACCATGGACTATGTAATTTGTCTCCAAGTAGTATAGGTTGCATGTTACAAAGCTTCTTTAGTCGACACCGTGGGTTGTATAATTTGTCTCCAAGTAGTATAGGTTACATGTTAGAAAGCTTCATTACTTTTTACCCAAAAAATGATTGGTGAGGTTCTTTCTAGTCAATGCATTGACAAAAACACCATTTTAGGCTGATATGTAGATATGATGGATACCATATAGCATAGAATTAATTTTCCCAAATATTTTTTAGTGGTAAGCTATGTTGTACATTTTAACTTGATACAAATACAAAATGTGATGGTAGAAATGGGCCCTTTTTTGTAATGAGATGAAATTTTTATACCTTTCAGTATGCTAAATTCTATTTCATTGGTTCATTGATACATATGTATAGGAAGAATTATTACTATCAAGATTGAAATTAGTTATATGAAAGAAATACTTAGGAAAGCAATAGCCATGAAAGTAGATCCAACTTATTATTTTTTCTTTGATGAGGTATTTGTTTTAACTTATTTTAACAATACAATAATCATAGTCATACTTCTAGAGTGATGACCATAAATTTTGAGGCATTTGGTCCCTTGCTGGTTTTACATTTTGCATTAATGTCCACTATTCTGCTAGATGTGCATGCCCTATTGTGGAGATTGGTTTAAATGTGCCAATTGCATTTGCTTGAAAGATTTCAAAGTCCTTCCACAAGCCCATTTGTGCATATCCTACAATAATTCCTTTGCATTGAATTATTATCTATCAAGATTGAAATTAGTTATATGAAAGCAATTCTTAGAAAAGCAATCGTCATGAAAGTAGATCCAACTTATTCTTTTTTCCTTGATAAAGTATTTGTTTTAACTTATTTTAACAATACAATAATCATAGGCATACTTGTAGAGTGATGACCATAAATTTTGAGGCATTTTGTCCCTTGCATATGCTTTTACATTTTGCATTAATGTCCACTATTTGATTATGCTCTGCTAGATGTGCATGCCCTGTTATGGATGTGCCAATTGCATTTGCTTGAAAGCTTTCAAAGTCCTTCTACAAGTCCATTTGTGCATATCCTACAATAATTCCTTTGCATTTCTTTGAGGCATTTTGTGTACATGTCTACCAAAGAACCTGCAAGCACAACATTTCAACAAAAACCCATTTTGTGCATATCCTTATATCCTCACCACAGACGCCATTTTGTGCATATCCTGAAGTCATTACAGTAAAGGAAACCAGATTCTTTGAGGCATCACGTCTGTGTATACTACCACATTTTGCACAAATATCTAGTAAGGCGTTTGTAACTACATCTGTAAAATGCCCCCTTTCCATTATGATTTGATGGATGCTCATACAATGTTCAAAAGATCTTGTTTTAGCAGTCTGAGAGTATGCTCTCTGCTTTCAAAAGATCTTGTTTTAGCAGGTGATCTGAAATGTTGATGCAAAAAATATTTACACAATCGAATCCAGAAATCATTTGTATAAAAATGTAAGATATCTAGAATATCACTCCATTAAACTAATGTGTAATAAACTTGTACAAAAAGTTTACAATAACTCAACCATTGGAGATAGAAAATTAATGCCTAAAAAACACTATCCAAGGTTAAAAATTTAAAAATGTGAAAATTTTCTGCATTCTCACAGTAGGACACATGATCATCACGTAAAATGGCCAGTAAGTTGTACTATGTTGAGAGAATTATTCATAAAAATGAGGAAGAGGATGGAGGATTTTGGAAATTTCAAGGTAGCTTAATAAGATAACCACAGAAGTAGAAGTTTACAGGACCATACGATGCAGGATGCATTTCTGTTTCATGCAAACTCGTAAAAGACTGTGCAGCTCTAATGCTTCTATTCTAGAAAAACTAATATTTGCAAGCTTGGCTGGATGCTATAGGATTCATGCAGAGAAGGTTAGACAACAAAAATTTGGGACAAGCACCAAACAATACTTGGTAAGACAGTTTTAAATATATGAGATTAAGTTATCATGATAGGTTATGACATTTGGGTTTCAAAACCTTGGCTGTAGAACCAATTCACATAGATGGATCTTATCATTGACATTGCAGTTTTATTTTCTTGATGAAAGTAATCAAGAAGCATTACATCTTGTTTTTTGGTGCCCAATACTACAAGACTATAATATTAGAACATTCAGTAAGAGCAGGGTATTTTGAGTGTTGGCTCAGGGATAAATACATCCACGGTTTCTGGGCATCTGGTATAGGACTCCTAGGCCATCGATAGGTGGTACTTACAATGGACATTGGTCTTATACCCTATTCTTGGTTGGCATATTGCTTGTGTCTTGATTTTGGAAGAAGATCACCATAGCAATTGGTATTAAAAGTGTCAATTTCTGTTTGGCACTTCATCAATACTAGTTCACAAAGTTTTTTGATATCATCCGTATTGGCATATAAAGAGGTAATTAGTTTTCTCAGGTCATTGTAAATTTTGTTTCTCTAGATGAAGAAACTATTGTTGAGTATGGGTAAAGATAGTACAACCAGGGAGAGGTCTCTAAGCAGGGGCAACTACTATCCACATTGCAAGAAAGTTGCACAATGCGAGTGCACCATGTGTATGGCAAGCATCCATGCTACATTAGATTTAAGGCCTTCAAAAAACCTCTTCAGTTCCATAACTAGTTATACCAAGACACCTTCCAAGGGATTCAAAAGCCCTCCCTCTATTGTCAAGGGCAAGGAGAATTAGTGGCCTAATTTTGAGCAATCAAATAATTGGCATTCTATTCTGTCCAAGAAGGACATCAGAAGTTTGACAGCCTTGGGTTCCACAGCCAAATATAAAGTTCAGTTGTTTCATAGTGATGATTCTGAAGAGTCAATGGAAGAAAAGGAAATCGGGATTTATAAGTGTGATCCTACATTCATCCTACCTAACATGTGCAAAATGTTTCCAAAATGCTAATGATAAAAGACCAAGGACACCTCAAAATTAGCCAAAGGAGTGATATAACAAGAAGGAAAATGGATAAAACAAAATGGAAACGACTTCACCTTCCTTGATGTTGATGTATCCTTGATTGGCCCTTGCTTGGGATGATTTTGTGTGCTCCTTAGATGATTTCTTGAGTGATTAAATGCAAGATTGAATGTGGAAAATGGTTAGAATGGATAGCTAGATGATGGTAAATGATTAAGAATGCAAATTGGCAGCATGTAGTTATCAAATGGCTAAGGTTGAAAATACCCTGAGTAGAGGGTGATGATAGGAGGATTTGAATTCTAGAGAATTCAATGTCAAGATGCATTCATCAAGCTGCCAAGATGAAGGGCTATGGTGGGTTGAGACAAGCCCCAAGATCTTGACATGTGGAGGGTGAAGTGGACAAGAGGATATGAGGTGTAAATGAGGTGTCAAGAAGGTACATGAGGTGGAAAAAGGACATGCACCTTGGGGAGTGAGGAGATTTCCACAAAAAGGGATTCCTTGTCCCCAAGTGGGAGTGAAAGGGACATTTGAAGAATTTTGGAATTATTCAAAAATCTACATGGAAAAAGGAAAGGTGGTTGGGGGGATAAATGTGAATTAAAAATTCACATTCCTAGGATGATCTAGAGGGTAAAAGGTGGGCTCCAAAAAGGTGGGACTTGGTCACATGTGGAGATTGTGACAAGTCTAAGGTTCTAGAAGCCTTGGAAGAATGGAATATGAATTAAAAATTCACATATAAAGGAGAGGAATCTAGGACAAATAAATGTGAATTAAAAATTCACATGGGAAAGGGGGTCAATGTCCAAAAAGGAAAAATGGAAGAATTGACCAAAAAGTGATGTTAAATTTAGCTAATGACCTTGGTTAAGGTTGTGCAAATATTGGATTAGGCTAATTAATGGAAGATTAGAGGCAAGTGGCAAATGTAGGAGGATGTGATATTAATCTCTGATTAAGAGGATGCACATCATAATCATGAATTAATTAAATTAATTCAGATTAGGGCAAGGTTATGGAGGATGTGACAAGGAGAGAGAAAGTGGGGAATTTTAAATTGATTTTAAATCAAAAAGGGGGAAAATGAGTAAATTAAATAAATTAGCGTATTTATTTAATTTAGAGAGGAATAGGTGAAAGATAAAGTATTAAT
>VDFB02096443.1:0-11724 GCA_007258455.2 Sequoia sempervirens | reverse complement strand
GACCAAGATCGACTAGGAGTTGCCAGTCTATGGCACATTGCGTACACAACGCCCGTGCACACACACCTTGGGATGCTATCAGCACTGGGTGAGAGGTGGCACATCGAGACATCGTCATTTCATCTTCTCACTGGTGAGGCGACCATCACTTTGGAGGACGTCTGGCAGATTTTACGATTGCCCATTCATGGCCACTAGGTGATCTATGATATGGAGGAGGGATGTGTTTGTTGCACCTGAGTCCTCGCCACTCAGGACATCATTTACTGCAAGGGTCAGATTGAGCTGGAGAGGTGTAGAGTTATAGCACCTCCCTTCCACTGGGTGATTGCAGCGATCATTTCAGGTTTGGTTGCCCCAGACAAATGAGGGTAGTACTTTAGTCTAGGATGGGGATATTGCTGGGAGAGGATTGTCCGAGACAAACTAGTTCGATTCATGTGGGGGCCTATCCTTTTGGTCTCACTCTACAGGGATTTGCATGAGTATGTGTATATTGATGGCAGAGCACTGGGAGCCAGAGTTACCTTGCTACATGTCTGGGCATGGGAGCACATTTATGTGCTTCGTCCATGAGTAGTTCCAATTTCAATGGGGGCAGAGGATGCCCTTGTGGCACGATACAGAGGGGGTGTGTCATTTACACACACTGGTGAGCATGGGATCCCCTACTAGAGGCGGGTCATAGATGAGATGCTCATTTTCACTTAGAGACTGTACCTCGGTCAGCCTGGATGGGCTGATGATGCAGACTAGCTCTTTTATTGTCACTAGGATAGATACATGCAGGGCCGAGAGCACACTATGATAGAGAGATACCTGCTCGGGCATGTATAGTGTTAGTTTGGGGAGCCGCAGGATCGGCCGATGATGACTATGTAGCCGTGTTTGCACACAACATGACATAGGTGTCATGGGGGCCTGGAATTCCTATCACAGAGGCAGTGGATAGCTTCAAGCACTTGGTAGCCTGACCGTGGGCTTACGATCAGGGATTGGCAGATTCGGGCACCACATAGGCATTCAGAGATTGGTTTAGACCGCCCCTACGGTTGACCATTCCAGGTGAGGATCCAGAGGCATACAAGGTTAGAGGTAGGGGGAAAGGACAAGGATGAGGACCCAGGGTCACGATTCAGCAGGATCTAGCAGGAGTGCCCTTAGTTCTGCCAGGTCATGGAGATGTCCCCATGCAAGACCAATAGTAGGATGTGCCAGTCCCACCACCACGTGTCGAGGGTGAGGACCAGCCTCACGCGTCGCCACGGGTACAACCGACAAGGCAGGGAGATGCATGGGACACCCTGATTTTATAGTAATAGGCACAGGTTCAGGCAGTGACTGCTAAGGGGGACCAGGCATGGGCCGAGGGATCAACTCAGAGCAAAGAGAGATTAGGCGGTTCAACAGAGACAGGTTGCAGAGCTTCAGGCAGCCACAGATGTAGGCCATAGGCAATAGATTGAGAGTATGCCAACTTCCTCCTCTGCCCAGGGTATAGTGCCAGTACGATCATATAGGGAGGCCATCTGGGAGATAGAGTACTACCATCGGGCCTATCATGATACTGTACCCAGAGCAGCCTGGGTTCCTGATTATTCAGAGCGGGTTAGCCAGAGACCACTAGAGGGTGAGGGTGACAGGGGTGAGGGCAGCATTCATAGAGATCGAGCCTAATCCATATGACACTTTTGGTACCCTATGGGCTCATTTTTGATAGCCCCGATAGACATTTTTGTTCTGATTGACACATGTATAGTGATCCGATTATTATTTTGTACTATGACAGTTGATGATATGATATATATATGAGCCGATTTTGATGCAATGTAATGTGTTCTTATATGATTTATTTCTATATGCTTTGCAATGATGCTTTATGGATGTATTTATTTCTAATGATGTTTATGCAATGATGTCCTACATATGATGATTTATTTTATGCCAGTGTGATATGTGAAATGATTTGATATATGCAATGATGTGAAAAAAATGCTTATAAATGAGATGATTTATGGATGAATGTGATATGATGCGATGGTCGTGATATAATGCAAATGAAATGATGGTATGAGATGCTTAGAATAACAAATGTTATTATCCTAAATGATGATGTATGTAATGTATTGATATGCTGATGTGATGATATGTATGCCTAATGAATTAAATGCTTGTGTTCCTATTGTTTATGATTGTGATGATTGTGAGATGTTTGCATTCATACTATGCGATGATTTATGTAATGGTAATATGAAATGGTTATGAAATGTAAATGAATGCTTATGTAATGATCAATATAATATCATGAGATGCCACACAATGGGTGGAATGCAATGTCATGAATGCACCTATTTAAAATGTGATGTGTATGTTTTCTACATGATATGCTTATGCCATGTGCTAATAATTTTTTGTATGATATGCTTGTACAATATGCTAATGATTTGTGGATGCAAGATCAATGATGGTAATGGTGATGGTGATCAACTGTCATAGTACCTTGTTAGTGTGATTAGTAAGAAAAGAAGAAGTCATTTCACCAAGACACATGATGACACAAATGCAGATGATGATGATGATGATGATTACTTGTCAAGGAATTGGGATTTTTGAAGGGCCATATTTTCTTATGTTTGATAACACACGTAGTACGATGCATCAAGGTATAGAAAAACTAGGATGGCATGGTACTTAGTGTGATGGACTTTGATTTGACAATCAGATAGGAGTATTCTTGTTCACACCTGACATATGGAAACCTTGCTAGGATGTATTTCAGAAGTTTTAGACACCTCGGGCCAAAACATGGAAAGGTAACCCTATCCCTATAATAGTCAACAAGTTTCCCTAGACCTCTTCCATACATGTCTAACAAAGCAAGTATTTTCCAAGGTTATTTTGCAAGAACGTCCAACATGCACAACAGACAAAAGATAATGATCATTGGCCCATTCCTCTTTCTCTAAATCCTTCGCTTAGATATCATCGAGACATCCTTGGAATGAGCGCAAAATAAGATAAGTCAAAAAAAGATAAAACCAAGTAAATAAACAAATTAATGCTCTTCAATACTGCTAATGGAAAAAAAGATGTGTTTTCTAAGGATAGGAGCCGAAATTTATTGCCAAAAGATAATGCCTATTGTAGGAATGATTCATCCTAGGACATGTTAGTGGATGGCGACACGTCATTTCATTTATCCAAAGTGTTTCAAGGGATGATTGAAATGGGACCTGATTCAAATGATGCGTTATTGATATGAAGAGATGACCAGCTTGTTTGCACACTTGACCTAGACTTAAGACTTGACGCTTGGAGTTCTACTTGTAATCTGCTAGACTTGTTTCCAACTATTTTACTAAAGGTTGATGATGATGATCAATTTATTATGAATGGCGTTTATTGCGGGTGCAAGTGAGATGAGACAGATGGGTTTTTTTTTTCCAAATATTTGGATGTTTTTGGAGTTTTGCAATGTTTTGAGGTTGTTTTTGGTATTTTTTGAGATTTTCAAATGTTTTGATTTTTTATTTTCCAATGTTTTGGGGATTTTCTGAGATTTTGACCAAGAGACTAACCTAAAGACCTATCCTAGGGGCCTCGGGGGTTGATCAACAAATGAGCCTTGCCTACGTTATACATGCAAAGACCACGTAGTTTGACTGACGACTTGACCAATTTACAAATGAAGATATACATGATGAAATGTCAGTTTATTATGACAAACTCCTATAGGATTGACCTAAATGTCTCGGGGGATGATCAAAGATCAACCTTGCCTACGTTCAAGCTCAGAGATGACATAGTTCAACAAGACGACTCTATTTTTGATCTTTTGACAAACTTTTGGACCTGTTTTTGAATTTTGATGTTTTGAATGTTTTTGGGTTTTCTGATTTTCTGATGTTTTTGGATTTTCTGATTTGAGGATTTTTAAGAATATACACGAATTCGATCCGATGACAACATGCCCCCAACGTGATGCAATATACTACTAAAGGTAGGACAAACTGACCTTAAGGATGGGCCGAGTAGTACTAGGAGGGATCATGATACGAACACAAGACCAAGCTATGGTGCAGATGCAAGTGGATGTGTGATGGATGGAGACCCTCGAATGCTAGCGGATGATGGAAGCGTAATGGATGGATGATGCAAAATGAGTCGTGTAGATCTTGGTGGATGGAAGGTGCTTATTTACACAAGGCACCTATTTTCCAGGTTTTCACCAAGGTACTTGCTAAAAGCGCCACCGAGGTGGTTTTCAATGGATGATTTTTTTTTAACTTTTTGAGTTTTTTATTGTCACTACATTGCTGTAGTTTTCACTAAGTAACCATTTTTTTCGTGATATTTTCATTTTTTTGGATTTTTCTAGTTCTATACCTTGAAAGAATTAGGCATAAAACTTTTTGAGATGGGAGCTATTCATTGGTCCTACAGAGGTTCCCCTTCAGGTGTTGATAGTTGCTATGCCCCTAATTTATAACTTGATGTGATGACGAAAGGTCCTAACCAATCAGGGTTCAAACTTTCCTTGTTGCTTGGGGACATTCTTTTGATTTTATTTTAAGACCGCTCTCCGGGACTGGAAAGTCCTCGCTTCCGATTTTCTTGTTAGAAGCTTCATTTAAGTCTATTCTCGATAGACTTGCGATGATTCAAGCAAAAGCATCGATCCATCTCAATTCAGTAGCTCATTCAACCTTTACATGGGGTAGTCCTCATCAGTGATGAGATTTTGCAAATGATATTCTAAGGGATGGGAGCTCAATCTCAATAGGTAGTACAACTTCTGATCCGTAGAGCAGGGAGAATGGGGTAGCGCCAGTGGGTGTGCAGATGCTAGTTCGATAAGCCCAAAGGGTGGGATTAAGCTGCAAGTGCCAGTCACGACCTGTGTCATTGACTATTTTCTTGAGGATTTTGAGGATGGTTTTGTTCATAGCTTCTGCTTGGCCATTGCCTTGGGGATAGTACGTGAGTTTACGCTAGATCTTTGAATCTCCCTGGCCATAAGTTACCTAACCTCCCGGTTCTTGAACGGCATTAGCTGAGATAATGGCCTGTGGACACCGTGAACGGCTATTCATGAGAGAAGTCTCGCACGAATTTTGATATGCTTCCCAGCTGATATATGTCATGGTATGGCCTCCACCCAATTTAGAAGTGAAGGCTACCCTGCCTGGCATTATAATGAATCTATGCACATTGGATGAGGTAGGTGTGATTTTTCCAACGAGATCGAGTCCCCATTGCGAGAAGGGCCATGGTGTGATGATCAAGTGAAGCTCTTGAGCTGGAGCATGGATGAGGTCCCCATGCCGCTGACATTGTAAACACCTTTTAGCATGATCATGTGCTTCTCTTTCCATTATGGGCCAATAATACTCCCCATCCTCAACAGTCCCCATGGCCGCTGACATTGTAAACACCTCTAGCATGATGTGTTTCTTCCTATCAGGCCAATAATATCCTCAAGTAGCTTGGTGATGGCTATTCCACCTGAAAGTGTGACCTACAAATATCAAGTATGAACTTAGGTTAGAGCAAGCTTAATGCCTCCTCAACACATTTTAAACAAGGTAGCAAAGGTACCTTCTATGCTTCTACTAAAGAGTAAGGTATCACCTAGGGATGACAACTGATGCCTTTTTGATAAAGGTTCATTTTAGGCTTGATGGTAATGGGTATGACTCTTATGCGAAGATATGTATAGATGTTGTGATACCAAGGATCACCAGGACCAATGATTTTACACACATATTTTGATTCTAGTACCTCGAATGTGGGAATGAGAAGCTACTTGATCAAAAATTCATATTTCAGCATGTTGTGAGGGATGTCTACTACAGACCCAATTGTAGCCATGGTATCAGCGGCTCTATTGTTGGTTCTTGGAATCTGCTCAAATGTTATGTCAATGAAGGATTCCTTTAGAGTCTCCACCAATTTCTTGTATGGGGTTAGCTTGTCATCCTTTGTCTGATATTCATTATCGACCTGATTTATGATCAACAGAGAGTCTCCATACACCTTGAGAGCTATGATATTCCATTGCACTACTATCCTGAGACCTATAGTCAAAGCCTCATATTCCCCTATGTTGTTGGTGCAAGGAAATGCTAATTTGTATGACTTCGGTATGCAATCCCCTTGTGGGGTGATGAAGAAGACACTAGCTCCTGATCCATGTTGCATGTATGAACCATCGAAGTATAGTTTCCAGTGGTCCTCTACATTGAGGTTAAAGATGGATTCATCTGAAAATTCAGATACAAGAGGATTCTCTGCATAAATAGGTGCCTCTGCTAGTTTATCTACAATAACTTGACCTTTAATGGCTTTCTGCTCAACATACTCAATGTCGTACTCTAACAATATCATTACCCATTTTTCCATTCTGCTAGTTAGCATTGGCTTTGATAGTAGATACTTGAGGGGATCAATTTTTGCAATGAGCTCTATCTTGTGTGCCAACATGTAATGTGTGAACTTTTGGGATGCAAACACTACTTCTAGGCATGCTTTTTCAATGAATGATTAGTTTAGCTCATGACCAACCATTGTTCTGCTGATATAGTAGATAGCCCTCTTTGTTCCATTTTCATCATGCTGAGCTAAGAGAGCTCCCAGGGCTGCTGCTGTTGCTGACACATATAAGATCAATGGCTTTTTTGGGATGGGTGGCATTAAGACTAGCGGTGTCAGTAGATATTCCTTGATTTTGTTAAATTCCTCCTCACATTTTGTGTCCCATTTGTACGCTACCCCCTTGTGGAGTAGGTGAGAGTATGGGTTCTGCTTGTCTGCCAGTTGTGCTATGAATTGTCGGATGGATTGAAGTCTTCCTTGGAGACCTCTTAGTTGTTTTAATGTCTTTGGTGCTTCCATCTCGAGGATTGCTTTCACTTTTTTTGGATCCACTTTGATACACCTCATGGACACTATGTATCCTAGTAATTTTCCTGATTGTACGCTGAAGATGTACTTCTTGGGATTTAGTCTGACCTTGTATTCCTCCAATTTGTCAACGATAGCACTTAGGGTTGCTATATGATTTTTTCTTTTTCTTGATTTAGCTAGGATGTCGTCCACATAGTCTTTGACTATTTTGTGAATCATATCATGAAATATCAGTGTCATGGCCCTTTGATAGGTTGCTCCTACATTCTTTAGGCTGAATGGCATCATGTTCCAACAATAGGTCCCCCAAGGACAAGTAAAATCCATCTTGTGTTGATCTTCTTGCTATCATGATTTGGTTATATCCCGAGAATTGGCTCCATTAGGTGATAGCATTTCATGCCTACTACTTGCCCATTATCATGTCAATGTTAGTGGAAAATCGTCTCTGGGAGCATGCCTTGTCTGAACCTTGAAATCTCAGACAGATTCTCGACATGTTTCCATCGTGTTTTGAAATAGGTACCAAATTTGACACCCATTCTAGATAATCTATTGGTCATATGAATCTTGCATTCAGCAAATTTTTGAGTTCCATTTGACCAATATGCTATTTGAGGGTGCATTTCCGCTTTCCATTGACTCCGTTTTTATTCTAGCTATATACAAGGATGAACCACGGGGCCTCGATCAAGTCTGCATGCTGTAACTCCATGCGGTAAGTTTATTTGTCTTTCCTTAGAAGGCTACTAGGAGTTCTTCTTCTTCTGACAATAATGACTCAGCATAGAATGTGATGTGTGGGGTCTCCTATGTTCCTAGATTAACTAGATTGCATTTTTTTGCTAGGACCGCTGATTTTTCCTGATGAAGAGCTCTGAAAGGAAGATTGAATCCTCCATCCTCAGGTGCCTTGGAGAGGTTTTCACTCATGCTGGATGCATCCTTTCTTTTTACTTTTTTCTTGTTAGAGAGTGCCACAGTGTGGTTTTCACTCAAGGACTTGGATATGATTCTTTGTTTCTCACTTTTGCGATTGAAGGATTCAATTATTTCCACACAATAGGCATATGTGTCTAATTTCATTATAAACCCTACTTTATGATCTGCATTTGGAATGTTATCCCTCAATCCCATGAATTCTGAGAGCGCTTCATCATTTTTGAATGTATCAAGAATCGATGGTCCTCATTGGTCATAGTTGATCAATTGGGGGTACAATAGGCAAATCTCATGATTTGGATGGCCAGTTTCAAAGGAGACAGTGCTAATCATGCAAAGGGAAGTATCTTCGAATAACCTAGGGAGATTGGATATGGTATCTTCATCATCGCTACTAATATAGGGCTTAGTTATGAACTTATGTGTGTTGCTACCTGTGACTATTGGTGAGTGTGCTTGTACTAGTACTGGCTGAGGAGAGACATTAATAACTCTAATCGGAGGACCCCGACCACATATGGTTATTCTTGGAGGGGTACATCCAAGACCAAGATTTGTTATGGGTCATGTCTTTGGTATGATAGGTATTATGAGCCCATTGTCATTTTGTCCCAATCTTTGATTTCTTTCAAGCCCATTGCAAACATCATTTGTAGGCCCCTACTTCTTTCATCCATTGGTAATTCAGGTATCGATCTTTCATCTTTATACAACATGTGAGATGGATCTGCTTCAATAACCTCATGGCCAAGATCTCCCTATCTTGTGAATTCAGGATAGTTTTCGGGAGATGTTTGTGATGTAGAAGCTTGATTTGCTTGTGGGAATCCCCATGATCTAGGAGATTGCAGTAACTCTCTTATTACAAAAGAATTATTAGGGATTTTGTAGCTTCCACAACTGTCCTCCTAGATAATGAGCTTGATATCGAAGATGGTGGGAATGGCGGGGATGGCGGGTGTCTCTATCACAGAAGTGGATGCGAGAGTGGCAGGGTCGATGTATTGTGTGGATGGGCCCTCATCATTCTTTGGTACTTGTGGGATCTTGTAATACTTTGCTTCAATATTTTTGCAATATGAGAATGGTTTGGGATCTCCATGTATGGTAACCTCTTGTCCATTATGTGTAAATTTCACACATTGGTGGAAGGTTGATGCTACAACTTTCATCGCATGGATCCATGGGCATCCTAGGAGGATATTATATCTCAAGTCAAGATCCAAGACTTGAAAAGTAGTTTCCATGAGAGTCATCCCTACTTGGATAGGGAGTTTGAATGTGCCCTGAGACACTCTTTCTTGGTCATCATATGCTCTTATTGTGATGCCTTTTCCTTTGTCGATGGAATCTTATGATATTTTGAACTGCTTGATGAGGCTGAGAGAATAGATGTTCAAACCTGCACCTCCATCCACCAAGACCCGTTTGATTTTTCTCTTGTTGAAAATGGCTTCTAAGTGAAGTGCATGATTGTGAGATGGTTGGGTGGGGAAATCTTGGTCAGAAATGTAAGGAGATTAGGCGTTCTGATATTTCTGACCATAGCTTGGAATTGTTCCGCATCAAGATCTGTGAGGACAGTGGATGAGGCTAATGCTTCCTCAAGGATCTTCTTATGTGCTAATGATATTTTTAATAACTCCATGATGGAGATGTGTGTTGGTGTTCTCTTGAGTTGTTTTACAACACTATAGCTATGCAGAATGGCTCTAGATGAAGGGGTTCTATTATGTTGGGATGATCCTGCATTGGTGACTTTTCTGCCTCTTGTGGTGACTCCACAATCTTCGGCATGGGCACCCTTGATGGTGATGATCATGTAATCTTTATTTAGGGAAGCAATGACTATTTCATACACATGATTTACACTACCCTTCCCTTTATCATTTTTATTCCCTTGGTTGCCATGATTCGGCATCAGATTCGTGTATATTTTAAGATCCTGATTTCCCATATGTGGTTCCACATTTATGATTCATTTATCGATGAGATCTTGGATGATGTTCTTGAGTCTCCTGCAACTATTTGTGGTGTGGCCTTTGATCTTATGGAACTCACAAAGTTGATTCTCGTTATACCAAGGAGGTTTTACATCCGGTTCTTGGTAATTTTCAAATGTAGGAGCTTGAATGAGTTTTTCGTCTATCAACCTTTTCATGATGGCCTCCAATGGTTCCCACAAAGTGGTGTATTTCCATTTGGGATATGTTTTGCATTGAGGTGGTCCCCTTTGATTATTGAGATTATTGATGGTTGGATTATTGTTGGGTTGATATGTTGTGTGATGAGTGTTTTGGTGTTGTGTTTGGATTTGTTGTGTGGGTGTATTTTGGCGAGGGCCACTAATGACCACCTTGGCATCAATGACACCATCATTCGTAATGTTTTTGTTTCTTGCCCACGTGTGAGGTTTATCATTGTAATTGGATGGTGGCAGTTGCATTGCAGTTCGTGGTATGATGTTGATTCGGCGGGTTGAGTTATAAGGGCTCTTTCGATGTTGAGTGCCTTGGAGATCAATTGATAATGTGTGGTGATGCCTTGAACCTTGAGATTAAATGCCAAGCAGTCTTCAAGGTTGGCTATGATGGTGAAAACTTTTTGTTCTTCTAGCATGGTCCACTTGCTCCGATTGGCCTTGGATCGCCATCGTTGAAGGAATGAAGCGAAAGATTCATTCTTTCCTTGTTTTAGAGAATATAGTTCTTCGAGACTAACATCCATTGCAATGTTACATGCATAGTTCCTAATGAATGCGTCTCTAATTTCTTGGAATGTTCTAATGCCTATAGGTAAGTGAGAGAACCATTCTATAGTGGGGCTTGCCAAGCTTCTAGGAAATAGTCGCATCAAATACATATCGTCATATGCGACTTCCATGCAATGGACCTAGAATTCCCTGATGTGATCCTCAAGGTTTCCCATCCCTTGATATTTGTCAAATTTGGGGATTTCAAATCCCTTAGGGAATGGTTTCATTTCTAGGCTCCTATCAAATGGATAGGGAGATAAGTTGCTTTGCATTTTGGTTGTTCTCCCTAACTGAAGGTCTAACACTTGTTGTGAGAGCAACTTGATTTGTGTTGTGACATCATTTTACATATCAAGGCATGGGATGAAGGTGTTTTTGAGTGTTTCCATTGTGGTTTGGATGGGTGGGTTGGTCGATGTATTATTTGATGGTATCTGCATGTTTTGGCGAGCGAGGTAGGCTTCCACCTGTTGCTATATAAACAATGCTTGTTGTTGATCTTGTTGTTGTTGTGCTAAGGTTTGTGCTTGTTGTTGTGCTTGTTGCTGCTCTAACAACGCTTATTGTTGTGCTTGCTGTTGTTCCCACAACGCTTGTTGTTGGGCTACTAATTCTGCTACTTCTTGTTGCTCTTGGTATATGCTTGTTGATATTCTTGCACTTGCACTGCTTGTTGTTGTGTGAGAAGTTGTGCTTGATAGTGGGCTTGTTGTGCCTGATATTGAGATTGCATTTGAGCTTTTGTTGCTTGTGCTTGGGCAGCTTGTTGTTGCAATAGAATTTGTGCTTGAGCGGCCTTTTGTGCTTGCATAGCTTGGGTGGCTTGTTGTTGCAATAACACTTGGGATTGTTGCACTTGTAGGGTGGCTTGTGCAATTTGGGTGGCTTTTGCAGCTTGGGCAGCTTGCTGAGCAGCTAAGTGTATGGCTTTTTGTTTCTGCACTTGTTGATGTCCCCTTTGATAAGCAGCTTGCAACGCCACGTTGTATTGATTTGATGTGGTGAAAGTTGGTGGGGGTGGTGGTGGATTTGGGATGGCGTTTATGGTAGTGGTGAGTGGTGATGTAATGCCCAAAATTTGCTGTGAAAAAAAAAAACGCAACTAATTTTTTTTTTTTTAA
>VDFB02096442.1:0-32601 GCA_007258455.2 Sequoia sempervirens | reverse complement strand
TTGTAAACCACTTTTGTGGGTTTACCCCTTGGGTACAATCACCAATGGAGACACCCACTACCTATCTGAAATGGGATAGATAAATCCTGCATCTAGTAATTTCTACAATTCTCCTTTCATAGTCTCTCTTAGTGCAGGGTTAATTCTTCTCTCTCGCTACCGCCTTACTAGGTGCAATCATCTCTAATGTAAATTCAGTTTGTACAAATTTTAGGATCCAATCCCTTCATATCATGATAATCCCATGCAAATGCATGGTGATGGGTCCTTAATAGGTTCACCAATAACAATTGTTGTTCTTCATTTAATTTACTATTAACTTTCAAATATTTTCCTTCTTACACCTGTACTTGTGTAGTTAACTCTATCATGGCTACTTCATTAACACTTGGTACCTATAGTTCATATGGCAGCAATGTATGGGACATATCTATTGCTACAGGAAGTCTATCTATAGGAACAATGGCTGCAAGAAGAGCAGGCAAAAGTGTCTTGACCGAGTAGCAAAATGAGAAGAGGGTGCGCTTCTTCCACTTCATAATGGTTCTCAATGATGTTCGCCAATACTTCATCGCCATTTTGGAGCTGGGCGCGGAAAGATCTTCTAACCTAGCATCATAAGTTGTGCCAAAAAATTAACTTCCTCGGCCTCTTCACCAACTTGTGGCCATACGTGATCATCTTCATCACGAGATGGTTGAGCAAGCGGATAGAGAACAAACTGTTTCGTGCTCCTCCCATCTGAAATGGTCATGTCACCTTATCGACATCCAATGTATGCATTTGCAGTTGCTAGCCAAGGCCATCCAAGAATAATGGGATACCCACCTAGTGTAGCCTTAAGAGAAAGAATCATAAAGTCTGTTCAGTACTCCTAGGAGTCTAGAACTACCATAAGATCCTCCACTACACCATTAGGCTTAATAGTAGAGCTATCAACAAGCTGCAGGATGGTAGGAGTGGATCTCATGCTTGCAATGTTTAGTTGTTGCAGATGTCCTTGGTCATTACATTTATTGTCACTCTTAAATCAATCAAAGCATTCTTCACTTGGATCTTGTTTATGACACCACAACAATATTTTAGCTCATTATACTGGGAATAGTCACTTTTCTCCCACCATGATGTCGGGCTTTAGTCAGCCCACCACATGAACTATGGTTGGGTCTTTCTTTTTCCCACTGGATTCTTGAGATGGGATTCCTTGATTGCTTTGTTGTAGATTGGAATATCTTTTATGGCTTGAAATAGAGGTATATGGACACATATATGCTTCAGTTGATCCAAGATATCAAAGGTGATATACTTCTTTTCTTCCTTCTTCTTAGCAACTTCCAATCTCTGAGGAAATGGTGGTTCTTGTTCAATCTGCTTGACTTGGATTGGTTTAGGATTTTTAGGTACATTTGACTGAATGGGATCATTCAGAGGCTCCTCTTCCTCTTCCATAGGGAGCTCAGTGATAATAGGCTTGGAAGGGGCCGATAGAGTAGTACTTGAATGCAAGTGGATATCACTTACACTCACAACATATGCAAGGAATTGATTTGAATCAGCAGAGTATGCAGGCTGCTGCTGTGTTTTGTTATTTGGATTGGGTGTGGGTTGAGCTGGTAGCTGAGTAGGTTTAGGTGCATTTGAGTTGGGATTAGTAGGTGGAGGAATTATAGCAAGTTGTTGGGGCTGAGAAGGTGGTTGCATGTAACTGGTTGTCTAGGTAGGCCATTTCTATCTTCTCTCCATTGATTTTGTTGCCAATTTCCGGAGGTACGTCTGAAATTGCTGCCAATTCCTCTAAGGTTGTTGGCACTAGGGTGGAGAACTTTGATGACTGGGCCAAGCATTTGGTGGGTTACTCCAAGGATGTGGTGAATATCCTCCATAATTGGGTGGATATGGGGGCTGCCATTTGTTGCCAGAGGAATAGGAATTAAAATATGGCATAGTATAGGATAGTGGATCAGATGGCATACCTTGTCTTGGAGCCTAAGGCTTCCTTTGTGCAACATAGTAGACTTGGTCTTTCAATCTGGATTGGATCGAACTCGTGTGGACCTACTTGCTTTCGCGTTACCATCTTGCATCTGCAGTCCTTATTTTGTCTACAGTGAGGACAATACTCTATCAACATTGCCTCTACCTCCTCTTGCTTTTTCTTGGCTTGAAGTGTATCTAGCTGAGTAGCTAGATTATTGATAATGTCCTACTTGAAATCAACTAGCAAATGAGTAATCTCTATTCTTGAAACTCCACCAGTAGTTGACTTACCCATGGAAGATTGATAAGCTCTCCCTTTCTTTGAAGTTGCTCTAGAGTAGTTCTAGCATATTTTCTTGATATCCTCCTAAGGAACTTGGGAGATATCTCCTCTTGCCATGAGGTCCAAGGAATCAATGCAACTATCATTGATTCCTCTTAGGAAAATAAACTTTTGTGAATCTTCATTAAGTGCATGGTGTGGAGATTTTTGTAGGCATAACATAAACCTTGCAATGTAATCTTCCAAGTTCTCATCTTCCTTCTGCCATATCTTTGAAAATGTCACCTCCTCTCATGTCAATTTCCTTTGCAAGATTCCTTGTATTTTCAAGGAATTTTGTTTGCATGTCTTCCCAAGTTTCCACAAGATCTCCTCAGCCTAGGCTCATGAACCATCTTAATGCAACCTCTTTCAAAGTGGTGGAAATAACTTAAGCCTATGGGCATCAGTAGTATAATCATAACTCCTAAAGATTATGTCAAACTCAAATAGAAAGGTATCTAGATCTTCTGTGACAAGTCCATAAAACTTTGGGAGTGTTGAGGCAAGAATGTTCTTGATGTTGTCAACTTCATTCTGATGGGAAATGGGGAAAGGAAAAGCCGGTTGGTTTTGTCTGTTCCTATTTGCATCACCCATGCTTGCTTGATGTTGTTCCAAAGCAAATGGGTTCTCAACTCGATTTTGATCTTCAGAGGAGACTTCAGAGCTAGTCAGATCAGGATATGCATCAACAAAGGGGTGTGGATCTTCTTCTTCTTCTTCTGGTAGATTTTGATATTCAACTAGCTGGAATGGATTAGGATTGTTAGGAAGGAATCTCCAATAAGCATCCTCTTCCTCTATGCATGCAATATCACTCACTATCAGTCATCTCACACAAAAAAATTGGTAAAGAATAGGGGGTTCATTACTTCCTAAACGAGGACATACTAAGAATAATTTCTAGAAACACTACAACAAGGAAAACTACCAATGACTCCAAAAGACTCCCTAGTTTGACACCATCCTTGGCAATGACACCAAAAATGTTGGCCTGCTACAATGATCTTAATACCTAATCCTTTACAACCATGATTCAAAGATTGGAAATCTAACCCTAATAGCCATTTCAACCATCATGAAGGTGCATTTAACTTGTCAACCCAAGGACATAAACTTGAAATGGGTCAGCATATTATGTGCACTAGGAACTCAAAGTAGCCATTCTATTCTACAGCTAAGGAACACACAATACTGAAAGTAAATTGCTTGGAAAGGAATGAAACAAATGTTGAACATAAACCAATGACTATGCTAAGCTGGAATGTATAATAGGAATGAAAATCTGAGCAACAAACAAGACACTACTATGTTTTTGTTACCGGTGAGGAAATACCACATAATGAAATTTAGTGGTCGCAGGAACAATCGGGTGCCGCATTTCTAACTGCTAAACAAGTAATACTAAACTAATGCTAAACTAAGAAGACAGATACTCACCAAGTGGGCCCCCCCTGATAAGTATCCTCTAAAACTAATGAAAACCGATGCTCGAACTCAAAACTTTATTTTATTCACTATAAATCATGCATACAAAAGAGTAATGTATCTATATTATTGAAACTAGAGAATGAGAGTACAATATCAAATCGTGTAACTTTTTTTTTTTGAAGGAGCATCAGATTATTATTTATACTAACAACTAAACATGGCAATCAACTCCACGACTGGGAGGATACCATTTAGGGAAAACATGGAAAGTGGAGCGATGGTGGTTATGCATACATGGAATTTGGTCAGACATGCAAGTCTAAATGCAAATCCAATGCAATAGTAACACCCTTGTATGCTCGATCATTAAAGTCCACTACAAGGCGGTTGTACATTCTGTTGCATGAAGAATCTTCTGCCGTCAGTTTCCTTTGACTTGGAGTGATTCCTCAATTGAATGTTATGGTGCATGCCCAACTGGTGGTGTCTTCCTCAACTTGGAATATTAAATCTACATGGAAAGCTCAGTATGCATAATAAATACACATCTATAACCACCTTAAAGAACATTCATTAACCACATGCAAAATCAATATAGATAACCCACATAATATGCCAAATGTCATTAAATCTTCCAAAGATGGGATTAAGTCCAATGTCAATGGTTTCAGGGAAACATTATGAAAATACTGACATTTAAAATTAAAGTTCATGACATCTATTAGCAAATAGACTATAGATTCTAGCCAAAATTGGACCATAAAATAGGCTCATCAAGAGCTATCAAAACATTGATATGGGGTCTAGAAGGTTCAGTCCTCCTCAATCAAGTCTAGATTTTGAGGAGTACTCTACAGGACTTCCTACTAGATTCTCTCCTCCTTGCAACAAATTTGGTACTCCTACCCCTCCAACCTCTCCTTCAAAATATTCCTCTTCCTTAGGTGAGGATTCTACTCTCAAGGTTCTTGTAGAGAAAATCCACTATTTGGAATTGAGGTTTGAAGATATCATGGGGTTCCTAGGAAATGAAGATTCTTATCCTTATGCAGCTCCTATCATCAATGGTCTGAATAATTTATTAACTAAAAATTAAAGAGTTGTGGAGCTCCTTCTTGTAATAACAAATATTGTGGAGACCCATGTCCCATCTTACACTTTCATCTTGGATAATCTCCAAGACATTCAATTGGAGATCATTAGTCACCAACTGAATATCTCAATGCTTGGAGTGTCTGTTTGCATGGCTGACACAGGTCCTTTCGTCAATAATAATAATACCACTATCGCACTTGAGGTGATTCCTATGGTCAGAGTGAACCAGATTCCTCCTGGGTTTTCAAAATTCTACATATGGAACTCAGAATGTCTCCAACTCTAGTGTTGGTGTTGGTGTCTCAACTAGTCATAATTCATCCACAAATCCTATACTTAATGTTCTCTTGCAAAACATGGGGCAGATGTAATCTAAGTTGGAAAATTTGGCTAGTTCTTCTCAATTGATGTTCTAACCTTATTGTCGTTCTAGTCCCATGTTCTTTAATATCCTAATTACCCCATCCCTCAAGGGATGGAAATTCCTAAGTACAAAAATTACAATGGTAGAGGAGACCCGCAGACTCACATCTCGTCTTTTAATGCCATGTGTACTGATTTATTCCATCATGATTCTCTTCTAGAAAAAAACTATTCCCACATTCTCTCAAGGATGCTACCCTGGAGTAGTATTGCTCTTTTCTTGATGTGGACACCGATTTTGGTATCCAAGGGTTCTCTAACTCTTCTAGGGTTTTTCACCTAAAAGGAGAGAAATGGACCCAAAATGCATAATGTCTACACTCAAAATTGATGCAAGGATGGATGCTATATGCCTAAATACGATGTATGATGCAATAAACTTTAAAAGAAAGATGATTATTAATGCAAAACCTAAGATATGCAAAGTGTTTAAAAACACAGTGATGTATGCAAAAATACCTAAGAATTCAAATAAACAAGAACAAAATTAAACAAGATTGGAAAGGTGGAACTGGGATTTGAAGTTTGATGCAAAGAGGCTTTGGAATCCTGTAGAGTTGACTAGAAAAGCTAACTGGGACACTTGTGCCAAGCTGGGCGACTTAGTCTAGTTTTAGGGAAATTCTGTCGAAATAGGAATCTGCCAAATGGGTACTCAGAAATGCAAAAACCACTTTTTAGGCCTGGAAATGGGACTAATTTTCCACATATGGTGGCTTAGTCCACCTAGGAATCTCAAGAAATTCAGGATAGGATTATGTAGCTTTCAATCTGCACTTCCTTTCCTGACAAGTGTCTGGTTCTAATTCTATAGAAAACACGCTGAAATATGTCTCCAAGCTTCAATTAGGGTTTTGTTGACTTTGATGACTTTGATGGATTCAAAACACCTTTTTAACACCTTTCTCTTTGAGTAATATTCAGACAAGACCTGCAAACACACATGCAAAGAGGGGGAAAAAGGTTAAGGGTTAGAGTATAGGTGTTTGCCTTGGTCAAACCCAAATTTGGTAATGATACCCTATGAAATGAAATGAAATAAAGAGAGAATGATGAATGAATAACATGCAATGTCACAAACTCACCAAACCCTTGATGCTGAAATTTGAAGATATGCAATGAAGTGCTCCAATGGATGACTTGATGATGCTTAGAGATGCTTGAATTCTTGAGAATGACTAAGTAAATGGATGAATTGCTTGAATAATGAATTAGGTATAAAATGAGAGGAAAATCCCTTTATTTATACCTGATTTTACTAAATTTCCCAAAAATAACACACCATAGGCTGACCTCAAGGGTAAGAGAATAAAATCTTGCAAGAAAATTAAAATTATTTTGATTTTTGTGCCTGGGACTGTGAAATTCTGATGATTTTTCATGTTGTTCGTACCCATGTATCTTCGAAATGAGTCCTACCTTGAGCACATTTTCCTCTCTTCATGATATTTTACCCATATTTTTCCCATATAGCCCCATAAAATCCATCGAGTCATGCATTTTTCATATTGCATTTCCTATCGGTATGAGTTCATAACTATCTCCCCAACCCATAATGCTTTTGTGCTAACATATGTTTGTTGTAGGCCTATCAGCAGGACTTCTTCATTTTCATAGCGATCGACATTCACATATGGGTAAATATCGACATGACATACATATGGTTTTGACGATAGAGGAAAATTCCTATCGACAGGAGTATTTTTCACCGGGGTAAGGTCTCCCCGAATGGGTCAGGTCTCACCGACTAATGCATGGGGAGGTTCATCGATGCGAGTTAGGTTGTTAGGGTAATGTCTTATCGAATTTAAAATGTCTCATCGACTAGCACATTGAGCAAGCACATCGGCCAAGCTAAGCGGTATCGGAGTGAGGTCTTGGCGAGTGACCTCCAGTCTCGCCGACATTACACAAAAGGTTTCTATCAAAAGGTTCATTGGTGAGAAAATTTTATATCGGTGCAAGGTCTCACAGAGTACCTTGGGTCTCACCGATAAGGCACAAAATGACTATCGGTATGAGAATTGATTTCTCTTGTCGATCTAAGGTGAGCTTGGGGTGTTTCGGTAAGACAAAGGTATAACTTATGAGATGTCTCCTCGATTTTGTTAGATCACAGCGACACGCAAGATGGATGAAGACTTTTGATGGAACATAGTGTGGCCTACAAGACATCTCCCTGACTATGATTTGTTATGGTGACCTGCATGAGATAAAAGGATGCATCGGCGATGAACCCTTATGTCACGGTGACCAAAATAATCATGAGGGCTCTCGATGAAACATGGAATGATCTGTGTGACCTCTCACTGATATCATAAATTTACAGCGAAGTGGATGAAACGAGGAGGCACATTTCGGTAGAAAATTTCTTATGTCTCAGCGATTGGAACAAATATGATAGAAAAGTATGTCTCGGTGAGACATAGGGCGATCTGCGGGATATCTCCCCAATAACAAAAGGTCATAGCAAAGCACATGGGGTGACTGACGGTGATTTAATTGCCTTTGGCATGAATACCAAAATGTTATGGTGAATGTTTGATAATTAACAAAACTCAAACACTGTGGCCGACATGTGAATGCTAAATGCAGTTGCTGGCTGACATGGGATGAGCCTGAATTCAGCGGTAGGCTGACATGGGATCTCAAATTGATATGTTTTCTAATGCTGGTGTATAAATATGAATTTTGTGATTGTAAAATCATCACGAGCTATTAGATACCTAAGTGTCTCCAAGATTGATGCTTTCTGGTTGTTTAAATTGATATAACAAGATTATATTCAATTCATCAGTGCACATTTGTTGTATCTGTGTGATTAATCAATTGGTTCTTTCAAGCAAAGATTAAATCCTTTTAGTTGATCACAGTAATCAGAGAGATTCATCTGGATTATTAAAGTAGAGCTTAGTAGTTACAGTCTTGCATGTTTATACAACTTGTAAACATAATATATGCTAGATAATTTGAGTTTTCTCTAGAGAAGTGTTGCTTCATCTTGATTTCATTTGACTCCACATACCCAATAAGGCACTAGTCTTTGCACTTCATCATTTGGATTCATTCAGTTTCTTTACATCTGTTAATTGAATATTTTAGAATTTAGATTAGAAGATTGCTATTACATTTGTACCAAGTTTGAATTCATTTGTTCACTTCCATCTGCCATTGTGGACAAATCACTGCAAGAAGGATAATCCTAAGTCAAGTCTGCCCAATTCAGATAGGTACACCTACCTAGGTCTGGCACACGAAGAGTAGAAGGTTTAATTCATTTGACCTTGTCTCCTACCCTAAAATGTATCAAGAGATTGGCGCCTCTTGAGGCATCCCTTCTACATTTTTGAGAGCTAACAGGACTAAGTCATCCTAGGTGGCGACTTTGTCCCACCAAGGCAATTTTACTGGGTGTCAGGGATTGAAGTGTATTTAATAATGTTTAATGGGAATATTCTAAAAAATACACTTAAGGTTGGAAAGTGTATTAAGGGGTCATTTAAACATAGAAAAGGTTAATTTAGTGATGCCAAGTCTAGAAAGCATGAGAGTTTGTTACTTGTAACTCTTTACAACACTTTGAAATAAGACTTGGTAAGTGAAAGGGGGATTATTTAAGTGAATTATAATAAAAGGGTCCTAGAAAAGTGTGAAAGTTGGTTACAACACTTTTACAAGACAACCTAGAATTCTTAATGATTCACAAGGGTTCTAGACCTAATGTGAATGTGTTGACCACACTACAACATTAAATATAGGAAAAATCAAGCCAAACTCCATGAAAGAGAATCAAGTGAGCGTAAAAAATGTCCAACTATACATTTTTTGGCAACACACCTGATAATTCTATCTTTTCCTTTGATCAACTTGTGAATCAATTCCTCTAGCAATTCCAAGCTAATATTGGACCGAAGTTCACTTTCACCAATCTCGTTCAATGTAAGTAGGGTGTACATGAGAAGGTGATTTATTTCATCACCCATTATCAAGCCCTTTTCTCTCAGATCTCGTATGCCCTACTTGATTTTGACATGCAACGAGAGTTTATCAGGAAATTGTAGTTAACATTGCAAGATAAATTTCTAATGAAATATCCTCTTTTTCCCATTTTTGTGGTACTTTGTGTGAGTACTAGAAAATAGTTGTTCAGTATAGGGATTCTTCTTCATCCTCCCATTAGGTTGGTTGGTCAGCTATGCCTATCTCTAGTGAGTTGAGGAAAAAAAGTAGTGGTGAACATGGTGTTTGTTCCCACTAATAAAAGTTCTACAGGTCAAAATATAATATTTTAAAATTTTTTTGAATCTTGTATGAATGTCCTACAAAAGCTATTAAAAGATGGTATAGTATCCCTCCTAGAGATTAGATCACTTTATGAGCCATGTCCCTACTAGTATGATGCCTGGAAGTTCTGCCAATATCATTGAGTCTCAGGTCATGATATTGAGAGATACATATGTATTTGTCATGTGATATAAGACCTAATTGATAATGGTACCATCTGGCTCAATGGTAAAAATCATAATTCCAATAATTTGTAGTGAAGCCTAATAGACAGCTACAAATTTACATAGACCCCTTTTGTATCATTCTTCCAATCTTGTCACCCCTGAGCATTCCTCTTCTAATCTAAATCCATTTGAGTATGCGAATGTAGTTTCATTTCCTCATGTTCCTACTCTAGATCATGTGAATGCAACACTTGATATTATATTCACTTCATGTGACCTACCTTTGAACAAAGAGCCCTCTCTATTGCACATCCACACTTGTGTCAATGATCATGTTGTAACAATCATTATTGTTGACCCCACGAGTTAGGTAAATATTATCATAGAAGAGACTCTTTTTATAAACAATCTGCATAAGGAGAAATACAAGGAATCGTAAACTACACTTCACATGCACGATGGACTTTTTGTAGCGTCCATTGGTTCCATTTATCTATTGGTCCTAGTTGGACCTAAAAAATTAGAAGTTCCATTTTTCATGATACCTGAGTTTGACCTCTTCAGAATTAGAATTTAGGAATCCCATGGCTAGTCTCTATGAACATGGTTGCATCAATTATCCACAAATGTTTGAAATTTCCCCATGAGGGTACCATGCACACTATCTAGGATACTAAGTATAGACCACTAGTGTCACATGGGGGCTTCTCCCTGGTTGGACCTATGCCACCCAGAGGAGACCTATTATACAAGGCTTATTTTAGATATAAGACTAGGGGCTTGTTACCTAAGATTGGTTTTCCTCCTTCTCGGGACATTTCTTTGAAGGCTTCTTTGTGTGCACAACAATGCACTTCATCCTTTTCCCTTTTGAAGGGTAAGGACAAAAAATATCTTTCCCTTAGGCCTTCTCCTTATGCTACATCTTTTTCTTCTACTTCCAAACCTCTGGTGGCATCCTCCACTCCTATTGTTCCTAGCACAAAAAAAGGAAAGGTGCTTGCATTATGGAAGTTGAAGCTTCAAGTTTTCCAACACCTGCTTCTACCCACTATTCCCTGACCCACCCTTTATGGTAAGGGGTGGCTAAGGAGCGTGAAGCCTTTGAGAAGACCAAAGAGAAGACTTATCTTTCCAATTTTTCTACTTTTGGTTCTATTTTTTCCTCTATTTCTACTTTGGTTCCCATCACCTTCATGCTTCTCTCAGATTTTTCAATGGATCCTAGTGATCCTCACCCCTAAAAGGGTGTAGATGTTCATTACTCCTTCTGTGGAAGCACCTCTTGTCACATATCTTCCTGATCTTCCTCCTTTTTTGTAGCCTGTTGACATACCTTTTACAAAGCTGGTGTCCTTTGTGGCTTCATTTCCTTCTCCCTCTTCCACTTCAACTATAAGGATTTCACATCCTCCATTGAAGCATAAGTTGGAGAGCGACCTTGCTTCTAGCAATGGTAAAAAAAAGTCTTCTTCATATTTTGAGTCTTGTTCCACCTTAGCTTACAATTCCATCCTTGTGACAGAGACAATGCCTCTCTCCCTTGAGTTTGTCATTACCCCTCTTCTTGAGGTTGGAAGTGACTCAGGTTTCTTACCCTCCTCCCATCTAGTCACAACATGTCACTCTTGTGAAGTGTATGTTTGATTTGTTGGAGGACATCTTGACTTTGTCCTCGATCTTTGCTAGATTGATGACTCTAGTCTTGCATGAGCTTGGCGAAGAAGACCTTGAGGGGGCTTATTCCTTGGATCTTTCCATAGGTAAGTCAAATGGCATCACCATAGCTATCCCCATCCTATATGCTCATCTTCCCTCACCTTATGATGATATAGACTGGGAGTAGGATGACCTGCTAGAGGTGTCAGACTAGAGTGGCACCTTCTTCATCTTTAGATTAGTTTTGTGTGGTTTTTTGTATTCCCCCATGCTTTTCTATTTATATTTGTTTTCTTGCTTGGAGGACCCTTGCTACCCTTGTAGGTACTTGGATACAAGAGAGAAAAATATTCATACAAATTCTTGTATTTCTCTCATAATTCTTTTGTATGTTGTAATCTTTTCCTTTTCATGTCAGGAATGATGCAAAGCATTGGGGCATTTAGGAATCTTCCATTGAGAATTGATTTTTATTTTGATTTTGTCTTCATGTGCTCTTCTTCCCATTTTGATCTATTTTGGGGGTGATGATAGTTCATACATATTATATTATATTTATCTATCTATATCTATAAGTAGTTTTTACCCTAAATAATTGGATCCCCCTATGATCTTGATTTATTCATCTCTACTAGACTCTTTGTCATGTTGTGGTTTCTATGTATTTTTTTCTCATGTGACAACATTCAATGAATACATCTCTTCATGTATCTCATGCCAAACCATCTCTTGTCTTTCTCTTCTCCTTATAATGTTTGTGATCCTCTACATAACACACATCATTCTAAGGGGGGACTATCATATCAGCTTAATTTTCAAAAAAAATAAAAAAGATTTTAAAAATATGTCTTGATGTCTTATAATCTCATCGTCTAGCTTGGGGGAAACTTGACTAGACTTGTCTTGTATTTTTTGTGACTATCTTGCAACTTAGTTTGTAGTAGCCACAAGACTATATGCTTTCCATATGGTCTCTAGCCATGCTATCCATACCTATCAGCACCATCCTTTATCTGATCAAATTATTTCATGTCATGTTTATGAAATTTTATCATGTTTATTTTCACTTTTGTTCCTAACATATTTTTCTATAACTAACATGTTTGTGGTTTCCTCTGGGTTGCCTCCCATTGTTAATGATAAGTTTGTTGTTGGGAGCTTTAGGCTGGATGGTACTTCTTGCAAGCTTATAATAAATTTTGCTAATAAGATTGGTGGATCACCTGTTTTTGGCCCTGCTCCTTCTCTACAGTCCATGTTGAAGTTTAGATTCAAACCTCCCTGATTGGCTCTTTAGATTTTGGGTCTTTCTAAAAATTTCTCTCAGTTCTCGGCTCTAATCAAAATCCTTGTTGGTTTTTTTGATCTTGTTACTCTCTTTTTCTTGTCCTTGCCTCACCTCTGGTGAGCTTTTTTTTCTTTTTTACTTTATGGCTGCTCTGTACATGAGTATTGGCCCTTCCAATTTTAATCTAATCAAAATTAACATGTTTGTGGTGAGATTGTAGTCAACTTTGTAGGATCAAAGACTTGTGTCCTCTTCATGCCTCAAGTTAGCTTCTCTAAATTGCATATACTACATTGAAGACCTGTGTCCTCTTCATCCTGGGTATATTCTCTTCAACCTCTTTCTACTTTAGCTCACACATGTTCAGATACATATGCTCACTAAAGTGGGGGGAAAATGTAATGTTGTAAAATTGTACCCCCAATGAAATTCCACATTACATAGCCTTCACCTTAGCCTAATAAAAATGATAACACTAATCCACTTTTGTCTCACCTTCATTTTTTTCCTTGACCCCATAATTGTCGATCATTGAGGAATTTTTTGTCAGGGAAACTTTTGTGACGTGTAGACATCTACATGTCATATAAATTTTTTAACAATATTCCTAATCTTGTGATTATTGGGACATTACAATTCCACCTTCTCATGAAGTGTAACACCTATGTAGTCACAGGCACACCTAAAAATGGCCCTCTTGCATGCTATTCTTCATTAAAACTCATATTCTTCCCTCTCATTCATTGATTCTCTGATTCCATTTAATATAACTTCATTCTTGCAATTTCATTCTCACTCTACACTTTTCACTCTTGCATTCTAGCTCTCCTACATCACTTCTACACCATTGTTTTTCAATCTTATTGCATGTTCATGGCTCTCACATCTCTATCTTGGTGTTGCACTCTCTCTCAAATTTTCAAGCTTGTTGGAGGGAGGGTAACACTATATTTTATTGGAATTATCATTCTTCTTTAAGTAGCATATTGATATCTTGCATGTTCTCTTTCTTTTTCTTGTCATTCCATACTATCTATTATTTATTTCTCTATCTTATTGTCTCTTTTATTTTCTGTGAAGGTGGAAACACCAAAATAAGGGTTTGGCTAAGGCAAGCCTTGAAACATCCCCATCACTTTTTACTATTTTTGTGTGTTCAGGTTGCTCATGTGGAGCTTTGCTTGAGGCTTTATATCTAGACCACCCATGTGTTCATTCCTTTCTTTCACCTCTTGTCTTTTTGTTCAATGGTCTATTTACATGCATAATTTAGTATTATTCTTATTGTGATTTTCTTTATTTCTTGCATTCTTTTTAGTTTAGTCAAACTGTCAAACCCCAATTTCTGAGTTGATAGTAGGCCCTGTGAGTTTTTAGTGACTGACTCTATTTTTAGTTTGTATGAGACTACAATGTGTCGTGGGGACATCTGAATGCCAAGTTTTCGTCCTTTGGCTACAAGCTAATTTGTCTATCTTTGAGACCTTTGAGGCCTACTCATTCACCTTCTAAAGTTCTTTTCTCATAAACAGTCATAAAACATAAAACTCTACCAAAAATTCTCTTACCCATCTTGGTCACTTGAGTTTGATTCCTTGAGGTAGTTGAGGACAATTCATTCCTTGTAGACTTTTCCATGTCCTAGAGACTTGGGAGTAGTGAATCTCCTCCTCTACACTAGAAGTATAATAATTATTCATTATTAGAAGATGAATACAAATCTTCATTTATTAATGCTTTTAATTTTATTTCACAGATTATTGCCATAGTTTATTTTTCTTCTTTCTGAAGAAGATAACATAAAAAATATGCTTATCAATGTGACCATCCTTTAATATTTCTTGCTTGGACTTATACTGTTGCTTTTTAATAGTCTTCTTCTTTAAAAAAAATCTATGTGATTTTCATCTCTAAAATAACTATAAATAATGGGTTTTCTTTATTCTTAATTATAAACCATTATTTTAACAATAAATGTTAGACCCATCATTATTATGAAATTTACTATAACGTTCCAAATTCTTATTTCCATCAAAAAATTATTTGAAATTCTATTTATTTTCTTCAATACATTTAGATAACGATTTACTCTTAGTTTCTTATGCACAAGTCTTCTTAATGTGTTCTATAACAAGTTAAAATTATTCATTTCAAACTCACTTACATAAGTGATCAATCTCGGGGATCTTATAACTTATCTAAATAGCTATTTTTCTTGATTATTTAGCTCCTATTTTTCTTAATTGAGCATTCAAATATGTAACTTCATTCACACAATGAACTGCATTTTCAAAGTTAGTAGGCTCTATTTTCACTTATTATTCTTCTCTACTCAACATATTGGTAATATCTCCTAGGGGATTCACATTTAAAGAAAAAAACTTATCACATGCTTGCATCTTGGAGATTTCTAAATAACTAAAATGTGACCCAATATATCACTCTAGGATTAAGGGAAAGATGATTTAAGGGTAGGAATTAGATGTTGGAAAGCATACATCAGAAAAAGGTGGGGTGTTTATAAGTGGCATTCCAAATCCTATATCAATCACTTTGTATAGGATAATTAGAAGAAATGACATTCATTATTTTTCTCAATCCATTTTGTGAAGTTTTTTTCTACACCACATACTCATGTATCATGTGAAAACCTCATAATTGTAGGGGTGCCAACTTAATTCCAACTCTAATGTTTTCAACAAAAAAATAGTGGTCATACCAATGCTATGCAATCTCATTATAATCCTACTCAAGTTTCTAAAAGCCATTTATTGGACTATTTTTAGTAATTCCATGATTCCACCTAGAAAAATCACCAGGTACCTTTAAATCCCTTCCATTCTAATTTATACTCATATATACTATAATAGATATATTGTTCGTTAATGGGATTTATTATTGCAATTGGTATTATATTTATATTTAAGTCAAATATTTATATAAGATGACATTTTTCCAATAGCTCAAACTTTAACGTATGAGATGACAATCAAATTTGATTTTGAGATGGATGTCATTATGCTAGTGCCCTCAACTAATAGGGTAGAAATAATTATGAGATATGAAATGCAATTAAAAATAGGTACATAGGATACATAATGAAAATATAGAGGTATTTTAATAATATTAGTGTATACAAAATGGAGTGTCAAAATCATAAATCGAAGACATAGAAATTAAATCACAGATGTTTATTAGTATCCTAGGAATGCAGATTCTATACTATTATTTTATTAAGCTAGTTCCCAAAGAAATATCTCATCTTTATATTTATTTTCTAGTATTTTCAATGGTTCTATTAAATTATCCAAATTACAAAAGTTTTAGTTATGGTACCTCTTAAGTACTCCAATTTGTATTTCTAAAACTCCATTATTTTATTATTTTATTGAGATTCTACAATTTCCTTATTGATAATCCCTTATCTCTTTGAGCATTTTTACTACAAACTTTCAATATACAAAATCATTATGAAAAAACTTCATTTATAAAATGTATAAGGTTAGAAGAAAATCAATGTACAACTAAATGAGTTAGAAAAGTCTAACCAATCAGCTAAATATCTTATATAACTAAAAAAGCCAATTTAACTAAACAATTCTTCAATGAAAACCTTACTCATATTAAAAAAAACCTCAATCTTCTAATTAATACTATAATTAAAAAATGAAAGTAAAATCTAATTATATCTATTAACAAAATATGACTAAATAGACTACTTTGCATACATTCTCTATAATTAAATCCATATCAAATATAACTTTTACTCTACATGATCTAAAACATTTTAATTTTTTTTTCCTCCCTAATTCTTAATATTTGTAGATAAACATTCATATTTTCTATAGGCTTCATATTTTGTAGAGCCGTCTAATAATGTATATCTTGTACCACTAATTCTGTCGAAATGGAAGGATCCTGTAAGAAAACGTGGATATTTTAGCCTTCCTCGATAAGGTAACCAATGTCCACACTTTTGGTACTATCCATGACACACAGATTCTTTTTGTTTTCCAAATACCATTTTTCCTGTAATGGTGACGCCATCTGCTTAACGTGGCTTCCATGGCGTAGTGCACCGTCAAAAATATCTCATCATCGAATCCTCCTCACATCACGCTTTCTAAATACAGAAACACCTGTTCAAATATTTTAACTCTTTCTCTTCCTTTAATTGTAAACAAACTCTCCATTGTCAGGCAACTCAAAGCCTTCTATCGCGCTTTAAATACTGATCGAAATTGTGCATATCTGGTAGAAAGATCTGATTGCTTTGATCACCTATTTTTCTCCGGGCAGAAGAACGCTCGTTGAAAGCTTTCAGATCTGGTAAACGGACTTGATTGTTTTGATCATTTCCTTTTCTGTGTGCAGAAAGAGGAGGTGTAAAAGTTTGGGAGAATTTCTCCTTTTCAGTTACAGAAAGAAAAGTTTGCATTGTAAAGTGATGAATAAAGCTGCAAACATGCTGAGGCTGGGTGAACTAAGAGGAAACTTTTCTCGGGCATCTGTGCAGCCCAAGGCAGCAATGCTTCAAAAGGTTGCCTGGTAATTATCGTCCATCTCTAAAGATAAGAATCATACAATAAATCTTTATGGCAAAGATTGATCTGTCACAGTATGTTTGCAGTTGTTTGAACATTATTATGTTAAAGGCATTAAATTTTCACAGTTTGCAATATTAATTTTTCTTTGAAAGTTTCTGTAAATATTTTTCTTTCTGACTCTGTACATCATGATCCTAAATGTCAAAAGAATTATTTATTTGAACAGATTGAATTGTGTAGGCTTGCATATGTGAAACGGTCTTCTATAAATTTTTCTTTCTGATTCTTTACATCATGAAGTATGATCCTGAACGGATTGAATTGTGTAGGTTTGCATATGTGAAAAGGTCTTTTATAAATTTTTCTTTCTGATTCTTTATATCAATTTTTTCTTCTGATTCTCTACATCATGAAGTATGATCGTGAACGGATTGAATTGTGTAGGCTTGCATATCTGAAAAGGTCTTTTATAATTTTTTCTTTCTGATTCTTCACATCATGAAGTATGATCCTGTGAACGGATTGAATTGTGTAGGCTTGCATATGTATTTTTTTTTTTCCTGATTCTTTACAGCTTGAAGTATTATCCTGAACGGATTGAATTGTGTAGGCTTCATATGTGAAAAGGTCATGATTTTTTACATCATGAAGTCATGATCCTACATGTATAAATAAAAAATATTTATTTGAACGAATTGATTTGATGAAGTATGATCTTAAATGTATAGAAAATATTTATTTGAACGGATTGATTTGGATAGGCTTGCATATTTTCTTTCTGATGTATGAAGTATAATCCTAAATGTCATTAAAAATATTTGTTTGAACAGATTGACATCTGTGAAAAAGTCTTTTAAATATTTTCCTTTCTGAATTTCTACTGAAGTATGATCCTAAATGTTAGATAAAAAATATTTATTTGAACGGATTGAATTGCGTAGGGTTACATCTGTGAAAAAGCCTTTTCCAGATAGTGTAGGCTCGAAAACAAGTGGAGGAGATGGTGAAAAGTATAAGCCGAGATGGTGGAAGCCTGATCCGGTTACAGGTGTGTGGGTTCCTGAAGATACGGAAGGGCAAATCGATGCTGCGGAATTGAGAGATAAATATCGCTTTCGCAGCGAACCAACCGCCTCGCTTGATGAGCGTGCCTGGTGGTCTTCCATGGAAGAAGTTCCCGATAGAATGAAATAAACTAAGGAAGTTTCTTTCTATCAGCCCAAGTTCGAGTCTCATGGATGCCTCCTTATAATCCCAGGTTTGAAATGTTCTTAGCCAAACAAAACAATAACCAAAAAGAAAATCTGTATGCTTGAAAAAATTGTAATTCAAATAAAATGGCTGAAGGAAACTGATCGCTCTGCCGTTCTGGTTTTTCCGAGAATCTTAATGATTTTGCCGCTGAAATTTTATTGTTTATTGTTTTACATTAAGCAAAAGGGGATGTATGATTCGTGAAAAGTATCAAAATGCTTGTTCCAAAGAATATATAATTGAAAATTTGTTCAGTTTGCTTTAGACAAATGCAGGAAATTAATTACTATTCTCGATAAAAGGGTATTTTTTTTATGTAGATTGTAACCGACTAACAGAACTAAAGCTGCTGAATATTTTGACTAGAGGGCATGATTCCCTTCAAGATAAATTATTTTATTGTTTTTTAAATTAAAATATATTGATGAGTGTGATACTTTAAAATAAATATGGCATTTCTATTTTATTTAAAAGAGCAATAGCCTTTATGTGGGTAAAGGGAATAAAACTTGTTTAAAGTATTTAAAATATAATAAACATTTTGTTTTAATAATGAATGTTTATATGTGTGTGTGCGTGTGTATGTATGTATGTATTGTATGGTGATATGTATTTTTAATTTAAAAAGAAGTAAATATATTTTATATAAATGGAATTTAGGTAGTTATATTTAATTGAGTTAAATTAGAGTTTGTTAAAGAAGGTTAAAAAAAGAAAATAAAAGAGAACTAAAGTAAGGGAAAGAGATAAATTGAAGTCTAAAGATATGTTGTGATAGAGAATCAAAATTGGTATTGGATTTATGATCAAAAGTGCGAGATAAAGATGATTGGTGATTTAAGATGTCTAGAATTAGGATATGCTCATGGTCTAGTTGATAGACATTTTTTATACTTAAAAAATTATAGTTCCAAAGTCTTCTTAGACTATTTGTCAAGTTTTAAACTTCTATCTACAAATTAGTGGTGGTAAAGAGCTTCTTCGAGGCCTATATAGATTGTAAATCATTGATTTTTTTAATTGTAACCAAGTAAAGAGCTTCTTCGAGGCCTACTGTTATAGATTGTAAATCATTGATTTTTTTAATTGTAACCAAGTCTCATGGAAAACATGACAAGATTAAAAACACCTCAGAATATGAATACAATTTTCTAATGCAATTAAGTTAAGATGAAACTACTCTTAGATTGATGTGACTATAATTGGTGTTCAATATGTAGATGTAAGATACTATATTAAAAACACATAAGAATATGAATACAATTTTTTAGTGCAATTAAATAAGCTAAGATGAGACTACTCTTAGATTGATGTGATTATAATCGGTGTTCAAAATGTGGATGTAAGATACTACTATTTGATGATCTTATAAGGACTTATGATGATGCCCTTAAAAGATGAGTCTTAGACACACAACTTAAGACAAATGGTAGATATTGACTATATTACTTGAAGGTTAGTTTGTGGAAGTGAGTTAATTAGGTAACTAAACTTTGTGAGGCTAAGATCTCATTCACATTTGTTAGACATAATATGGAAATTGATACTCATTGATTTTCTCATTCCTATTTTGGGTTTATGATGATGATGTTACACTAGCATGGATAGTGATATTGTGCTTTGAATAATTTAATTTTCATGAGTATATTGTAATGATCTAGATAGTGGATGACTATAGTTTACTATTATTATTCATGTGAAGCTATAAATTTTCCTAGATGAGCACGAGGAATGTATTTAACCTTGTAGTGAGTTACATGTGATTTTTCATTTTATATATTTGTTATTGTTAGATTATGTGTGTCGATTTTGATTATGCGTAGAAAATATCTAGTTAACCTAGTTTCAAATTAGAATTTATAATCATATGAGGGTGTCTATGCATGGTGCAATAAAAGAATATTTGCATGAGTTAGCAATGAGATATATGTGAAACTAAACCATTAAAGATGATTAATTAAAGATGATTAATTATGATAATAAGTGGATTTTAATTGATTATTTAAATTTATGAATTCTCTATGGTATTTGATGTCTTTAAATTTTTTATTATCATTTCTTCAAGTATTTTGTGGGATGTATTTTATATATTTTTAAGTATGCAATTGATTTCCATAGCTAATAGAAAATATTTAGAGGTCCTCTAAAAACCTTGATTATGTCTATCCTAGTGATAGGTTTGCCTTTGTCCATGAGACAACTAAATCCTTCATTTTGAAAAACTACTAAATTAATGTGAAATTGTGTTGTTTCAAATGGTTTTGAACTTCATTGTAATGTTTTTATGTTTGTTTTCTTGGATAGGAGTCCTTAGGTAGAAAAACTTGTATTTGTAGTCAAAAGGGGTTTTAAGATGTCATCAAATTTTATTTTTCTTCATTTCATAAGTAAAATAAAATCCCTAGGGTAAGTACCTATGGGATGGGTTCTTTTTGGGCTATAAAATCTTGAGATTTAAAATATATTTGACCTTTCCCAAGCCCCTTAAGAAGGATGTGATATGACCTAGCATGGAGAGATAAAAACTTAACTTGTCACCATCTAGTATTCCCTTCCTAGGATCTTTATGAGTGGTAATGTCAAGTAGACTCCCATCCCAATGTCTTACACATGGGTAAGTGCACAAAGTTGTGATACAAAAATGGGGTCTTAAGATGCCACTTTTCTTTTAATCAACAAAGTCTAATGTTTGACAAGAAAATAAAGATAGTTATGCTCAAAATTTGAAGATGCAACAAGAACAAGAGTTGTAGTGCTTCGAATCTACTTTCTAAACTACTAATTTTTTAAATTGAAAATAGTGAAGATTAAGGGTTTGTAAAAGGGGGAGAACACAAATTGGTCCTTTCTTTTTTTAAATAGCATAGCATCTATTGTGCTCCCCCTAAAATGTTTCTTTTTTTAGAATTTTAAAAATTGCTTCAATGAGAAATTAGCTAACACCACATAGTTTATGCTAGTTTTTTTAGCTAATTTTTTAATGAATATATAATATTTACTAATTTTCGAAGTGGACACATCTTGAAAACCAAAAATATGAGTGTGCTCCCCCCTATTTTTTTTGAAAACTAATCGAAAATCATTTTTTTTCAATACATGTAGAATGGAGTCTAGTTTTTAAAAATGTAATTTGTTTCAAAAATTGATGAACAAGTAAAAAACTATACCCAAACTAGCACATGTTGATTTTTGACAAAAAATGAAGACACTAACAAAAGAAGTTAAAGATGAAAACCTTAACATATCAAAATGTAGAAAAAATTAAATGGTTAGTTACCTAAGAGAGCTTAATGTCATCATGATATTTTTATAAATTTGCATTGAAAAACGTGCACACCTGATGGAGAGCATGACCAAAAATATGTGAAATTTTGTTACCCTTTCAAAAAATTGTCTTTGGCATGAAATGGTCGTCCAACCCTTTGGGCTGGATGCCCAAGGAAAATCCAACCCAAAGGGTTGGTATTTCCCAATGCAAGCCATTTGGCAAGCACCAAATGTAAATGCTAAAGCCAACTTATATTTTTATTTCTCTCTATCTCCCCCACTTTGATAAGGCTTAGAGTTTAGGGTATATGATTGATGATGGATAGTCAAGGTTTTATCTTTCACTCCCTCTCTACCTCCTTCCCTCTTAACCAATACTTCCCAATCCTCTCTAGGTCTCTCCCACCCTCTCTACCTTTCCTTCCCTCCTTAACCCCATCTCTATCCTTACCTCCCTACCTCTCTCTTCTTCTCTCTCTCCTTTTGTTATTGTTTCTCACCCATCTCTCCATTCTCTCAATCACTACCTCTCCCTCCTTGTCTCATTACCAACCTCTCTCCCCCCTTTATCTCTCCCACCTCGTTCTTCTCTTTCTCTCCTCTTCTCTCTCCCTACCCTCTTTAGGTCATCACCTCTCTATCTCATCCTCCCTATGTACCTCTCCCTCCATCCCTTCTTACTCCTCTACTGATACTTCCCTTTCTCTCTCCCTCTCTTCTCTCTCTCTCACCTCTCTAGGTCTCTCCCACTCCCTCTCTCTCTCCCTCTCTCCCTCTCTACCTTTCCTTCCCTCACCCCCATCTATATCCTTGCCTCCCTACCTCTCTCTTCTCCTCTCTCTTTCCCTCTATTATTATTTCTTTCCCATCTCTCTCCATTCTCTCGATCACTACCTCTCCCTCCCACCCTCTCTCTCCCCCCATCTCTAGGTCTCTCCTTCCTTACCTATTTACCTCTCTAGCTCTCCCTCTTTGTCTCATTACCCACCTCTCCCCCCCCCTCTATCTCTCTCACCCCTATCTCACCCCTATGTCTCTCACCCCTCTCTCCCTAGGCTGTAGGTCTCACCTCTATATCTCTCCCCTCTATAGTTATTCCCCTCCTTGTCCACCTCTCTCCCTCCCTCCTTATCCCTCTTTCCCTCTATGTGAACTCTCTCTCATTTTCTTCTTTCTCCCCTCACCTCTCTGCCTCTCCTCTCCTGGGTGCCTCAATTGCTCCTTGTCTTCTTCTCTATCCCTCCTTAGTATCTTTCTCTTCATTATTCTCTCTCCCGGGCTCACCTCTCTACCTCTCCCCTCTCTAGGTATCTCAAGTACTCCTTGTTTTCCTCTCTATCCCTCCTTAGCCATCTCTTTCTCTTCATTCTTCTCTCTCATCTTATCTCTCCCTCTCCTCTCTACATAACTACCTCTCTATCTCCCCATTCCCTATGTCTCTCACTGCCTCCATGTATACCTCTCCCTCCATCCCTTGTTACTCCTCTACCAATACTTCCCTTTCTTTTTCCCTCTCTTCTCTGTCTCCCCCCTCTCTAGGTCTTTGCCACTTACTCTCCCTCTCCCCCTCTATAGACATGTAAAAATGACCTAACACATATCACACATCTTGAACAACATTTTTTCATCATCGACATCATTATCATTAATATCATTGCATTTCAATGTGATTTACATCAAAAACCCTATTTTCCTCTATTAATTGAATAATCTTTAAATTATTAAATTAATTCACTATTTTATCATTTATCTAACTATATTCCTCTCGATTAATTAAATTAATGCAATTTATTTAATTATGTTGCTAATAAGCCCTATTCCCCTAGATCAATTAAATTAGTATCACTTGATAGTTTAATTAAATCACTTTCCCCTTTCTAAATTAGAATAATTAAATTAATTATTCAAACATCATTCAAAAGGTTAACAAACAAATACAACTTTATTTGTTAAATTCAAACATGACTTGTGCATTCAACTCTAAATGTTAATTAATTAATTATCCTCACCCCTTTTGTGATTGAGCAAATCATGACCACTGTTTTCTCGCTCTAATTAGCTAATCAATTCATCTATTTCCTAACTAACCCATCTATTCTTCAATCCCATTAACTACTCAACTTGATTTCCTCAATTCTACAAATTATGCAATCTAAATCCCCTAATTGTGCAATTAACATTCTTAATTGATTCAATTATAGAAGCTAACTAAGCAATATATTTCCTCTCAGTGGTTATCAATTGTTGATCAAGATTTTGCATTGTTGCAATCTTGCACGTTCATCTCGAAATAGGAAATCTATTAAATAACCTTATACCTTCTCACAAATCATCTAGAATTTACATAGTGAAGCACTACACAATTACCTCTTGAGCATGTTACGAATTATCATCATATTCTAGTTCGCCATTTTGCACACATTGAAGCTTTGGCAACACATAATGGAGGCTTTGAATTGTTACAAATGCAATTCAACATCAACGTGAATACAACTTCGACATGGTATGGTAAGATTTGGTTGTTTTGGATTCATTTAAGGTTCTTAATTTCTTATTTGATTGAATTCATGGCTTTCATTTCACATTTCATGAGTAATGGGTTTAGGGATTCTTAATCTTGTTTGAATTAGTTTAATTCATTTATTTTTTGTATGCTTCATTCCCCCCTTATGACATTTGGCATGCCTAGTGGGACCTCGCTCTTTGAATTTTAACATTTTATTTGATTTTGATAGCTAGTTGCAAGTTCTTGGTCGCTTTTGCTAAAACTAGAATGTTTCCACTCCAAACTTACACATGCTTTCCTCTTTTGTTTGGTCGTTATTGACCTAAAAAGTGGTGTTGTTGACCCAAACTAGAACACTATTGACCTAAATATGTGCATTGTTGACAGTTTTTGTTGTAGGTTCTGAACATAAGATTTTGAAATGATATTTTATAGGGGCTCTATTGCAAGGAACAAGGTCGCTTTTGATGTACTTTTTTTAATCTATCAATTTTCAAAGCTTTTCTTTGATTTCATAGATTTACCTAATGCTAATGTGTGACTATTTTGGGTGTTTTGGAAGTTGCTAACATTTTTTGTGCAATCCTTGTAGGAGTATGGCACGTGTTTCCATGAGAACAACTAACGGTTTCATTGCAGGGTTGGAAAATGGTCCAAGGACACTTCAATTTTAAAACTAAAACTTTCAAAGATTTCTTAGTTTAAAGAATATTTCAATTTGGTGTTGTAAAACTAAACCCACAACTTGCACACTTCAAATTGGTGTCCTTAAAGCTAAACTTTCAAAGCTTTCTTAGTTTAAAGAATCTTTCAATTGGTGTTTTGAAAATGAACCAACAACTTGCACACTTAAAATTGGTGTTTTTAAAACTGAACCTACAAGCTTTCTTAGTTAGAACACATTTCAATTGGTGTTGTTAAAATTAAATAAGGAAAAAACTCACACTTCACTTTGGTGCTTGTAAAATTGAATGTTGTTTTGTTTTGACCAACACATTTTATTTTGTTGATGAACGAATGCTTTTCATTTGTTGACCACATTAAGATGAATGAGGCCATTTGTTGTCTGCCTCGAGATCTCACAGATACACTCCTCAACACTATTGCACTCTTATCTTTTTAGTGCATTCTCTGTCTGCCTCAAGAATCTCAGAAATACTTTCAGCAATATTCACTACTTGTAGTATTCATTCGATGTCAATAACATATCTCACAATCATTTTTCCACTTTGGTATCTCACACTATTTTTCCTCAGTCACCTCGAGATTTGCACACATGGTTCAAATCTTCTGCTAGGTTTTCTTTTCATCTTCTTTAGCATGCTACCTCATCATTGAGCCTCACACAATCATCATCATGTACAAGTTCAATGAATTTTCTAAGTATGGCAACCTATAAAACCCTAAAGCTTGATATATATTAAATTCATTCCCTTGATTATGCGATTCGATTTTTATTTTGATCATTCTCATAGTTTGTGTTGTTGTTTTACAAATCAAATCTTCCATTGTATTGGTTGCTAGTGCAGTTGGACTGATTAAATTCTTTCTTGTGTCACCATCACAAGAAAAGCCCTCATTCACACAGACATAGCCATTAAGAATCTTCATCTTTAAATTTGGGTTGTTGATTTGTGGTCTTCATGCCATGATATGTCGATCCTCATTTATCACTCGACTTTAAAATGTGATCGTTGGATTAAAGATCTATTTACTATTTGCCATCTATATCCATCGAATACACTATGCATAGTGTAGGGTCCCACCCAGACACACGTCACAAGCTTGCTATCCCATGAGCCAAAGACATAGGTCCACTATTTCTCAGCAAGCTAGTGGGCTAATGCCATCTATCATCTTCGTCAGTGAACTAGTGCAATTCACAACACCGATGTGAATGGACATATCGCACAATCATTCATCTCCACATGTCTTCATGCATCATCATCCACTTCCATCACCTCTTACTTTATTTGATTCCACCTGACACATGTCACTAGCTCACTATACTGTTAGGATGGATGGGGACCCACCACAAACATAGTGAGATGGTGGGGAGGTCATCAATCTTCTAGGCTTGATCACAGTTGTTGATCAAGTTGAGGGAAAAATTTTGGTGTACGACTTAGGAAGTATTAAGGTTATTAAATATCTGTCAATCCAGTAATTGCTAGGAAAGGGGGTCGATTGCATAGACAACTCCAATGGATTAAGTTATAACTTAAGTAACCTGCAACAACTGATACATAGTCAACTTCAAATTTTAAGCTCTTCTCATCACCATGACTATAAGACTGGGGGTTTATCTTCCAAACCCTAATTTAGTCCAAGATCAAATATTAAATAATTCTTAGTTTATTCTTTATCAACTAACTCTACAAATTATAGGTCTTTGAGAATATTTTAAGAAACCCATATCAAATATGCATCCTATTTTATATTTTGATAATTGGAATCAACTCCTATAGTGTCATGACAACATTCCATGACAACTTTGTAGCATTCTGAGCAACATTGCAACATTTGCAGATCATGCTCACCTTTCATTTAGAGTCAAATCCTCTGATCTCCATGGCTTCATGCCAACAATATTCCTCACAAGATACCACTCATATATCCCCTTTTGACATCAATGACAACATTATGCCAACATATTGTGTATCTCATAGCTAGATTTCTAATGGGATTCACTGCTAGAGATCTTTTGTCATATGTAGCACCTATTCTTTCCATAACCACTTCATTCTTAAAACAAATTAACATAGGAACTAGGTTGGTGGAGCATAGACCAATAACATATCTGATTACTTATTTTTTTGTCATGTTAGGCATATCAATCCAGAAAAAATCATGGATTCTGCATGGATTATGCTAAGTTCCATTCTAACCCACTTGCTATCAAAACATAAATTAGGGAAACATTGTCATACATCTAGTTTCTTCATGACTAGGTTTTGAAAGTGTGGCTTTAGGGAAAAGTCTTCTTTAGTAAGCTCATTAACCCACAATTACCCTAACTTAGAATGATCAAATTCTTCTATCCTGCCATGAATGCAGATCCTAATATCCTCAATTGGTAAAAACCCATAAGGGATATGAGAGAATGTGCCTAATGGGTGATCTTATATGGATTTCACAGGATACTTCTTGAGTTTTGGTTGTGGTTTCTCTATTACTTATATAACCCTTAGTGTAGCCATTGTGAAATAGATTTAAATTACTTTTACAACAAAGTTATTTGAAAATTAGGGTAAACAGATTTGTAAATACCTTTATCTTTGCTCACTGAACTAGGGTTTAAACAATCTAAGTCACAAATCACCTTGAATACTTTGAGTTCTTTCATCACTAGTTTTCTCCTTGAATGCTTTTGTGAAATGAATTTTCCTTAATGGAATTACTTATAATCCACCGATTTGACCTAAATTTTCATTTCAAACCATAAAGTTTCCTTGACCCTTTATCTATATTCATAGACAACTTTTGAAGCTCAGTAAACTTATGCATCATTATATTTTCTTCTGTAATCTTCACCAATAGATCTTGAAGCATGTTGATTTACATCACATATCTTCGTGTTGTGGTGTCAACACCTCTTCTTTGGTGGGGGAAAAAAAATATCCATTAAAGCTCCCCCTAAGCCATAACTCTTAGCTTAATTTTCAAAGGAAACATTTGTATCAGAGGATGGTATATATTCTTCCTTGTCTACCGTCTCTTCCTTCTTTCTCCAAATATTTTCCATTTCCTTCTTTATTTCTACCAAATCAACCTTTTTAACTGGTTCATTCCTCTTTATCAGATTATCTTTCCTTGTATTTTTGCTTCTACAAAACTTAGCAATATGTCTAGGTCTACTGCAATTGTGGCATACAACACTCTTCTAAATAGTATTCCTTCCATTCTCTCTAGATTTGCATTGATTATCTTTATTTCCATATCCATAGCATGTATAAACATAGTCATTGAAAGATTGAATCATTCTACCATTGTTATAGCCATTCATCATTTGACTTAAATGGATTCACTAGCTCTATGACCAAATCTTTTGCATGTAAAACATTGACTAGAAAAGGATGGGACATTTGATTCATTCTACTTCTACATTCCATTACCTTATGTCCAAATTTATTGCAAGAATAATAGAAACCATAACTCATTACTGCATTAATTGTTTCAAAGGAAACATTTGATATTATCAGATGGAATGGTATCAAATCTCAAATGAAATAGGTTGACATTCCTATAATTGATCCCACATAAGACTGTGCAATACTCAAACTGTTGGCACTGCTAGAGACCTAAACCAAAGTTCTTCAACTTGTATCCATATCTTGACACGTGGAACTCAAAATTCAATTCAAATAGAATCCATGCTCTATTGCCATTTGGAAACTTATCCTCAAGAGCATAAATCCAAAATCTGCGGAGGTGTAGATTCTCCCTTATACTTTATAACTAGAATTTCTACAAACTTTTGTAACTCATATCTCTCAAACCACTTGTCAAAACATAATGAAATCTTGGAATTAGATACATCTAACATCCATAAAAATAATGTTAAAGCATAGTGATCTTCATTATGGAGTGGTTTGGACCCAAAAACACATTGTATAAGAAAATTTGACTGATGTCTCTGAATCAAAAACTAGAAAAAATGTCTTCCCCAACAAAAATGTTAGAACTAATCTTGTATTAAGTTTGCTCAAACAACATAATCAATTCTTTCAACAATCTCCCCAAACTTTAGCAATCATGTTCTGATTTGTCTACTGTACAGTAATTGTGAAAAATTTATATTTGGCAATCTACTCTTAGATAAATATGATTTTTATTCCTCCTCCATATGCTTATACTCTAATTACATGATTATGCATTGATATATACCTTTATGATTCCATATTCCAATAGCATGATATAAACATAGTTCTTTAATGGACGGTGAAAACTGGATTGAATCATTCTCACACATTGATTAAGTCATGCAAAGGTATAAAGGACCATACATTTGACTTCTAAATGGACTTTCACACTGAGTGTGCTGAATATATATGACAATCCAAATAATAATGATAAATAAATCTTTTCGGATCCAATGATTAAAAGCATAAGATGACAATAGAAAAGGATGTGTTTTGGGATCCATTTGATGATTGTCATTCTGCTGTCTACATTCCATACTACCTTATGTCCAATTGGTTGTAGTAAAGGGCAAGAATAATAGAAAAGGCCATTGAAGATTTTTTGGAGCACCTTGATGTGCTTGCATTTTGTTGTCTGTTTTTACTGGTGGTCTTGACTAGCTACATTCATCTTTGATTAACTGAATCATCTTCGTAGCTACTTCTTGCACACAATCTGATCAGTTTCTTCTTTTCTGTATTTGAGCTTTCACCTTTTTCAAATCCTAAACCTCCTTCTGATGCCTCTAGAGCCTTTATGATTGGTGTAATCATTTCAAATAGCAATGTTCAGAGTGTTTTTCAGTAAGCATTATCTCATTTTGAATTTTTCTTCATGGACTATACTATGCGAATGGTTTATTTCTCTGATTTCTTGAGGCATGTGTGATTCACATGACTTCTTGTTCAACCTGGGAGATGAATTTTACTTTTTTTATTTTTTATTTTTTTGGATTTTTCTTTGATTGAGTTTTAATGTCATTTGATATCTTTGAAGGATTTTAACTAAATCTACTTGAATGCAACATTCTTACATTATTCTTTGTTCTTGGCTGCCTTTAACTTGCAAACTGGTCAATGTAAATTGGATAAATTACTGGGGATAAAGATGATTGGTTATAGTTTGGAACCTTTATCTTTTTCAATGATGGGTGCTTGCATCCTTTGCTTTATCACCTTTTTCTTTTGTGGGCGTCTTTGATGGATACTTTTCCCTCTTTTATTTGCCCATACGGTTTCTTTGACTAATGGAGTTTGATAGGGATGATCTTTCTTTGTATTTTTTTAGGTATCCATTTATATTTGATTTGTCCATTATGCTTCGACTTCTTTTGCTTTGATAACATTCTTTGTACTTTGATTCAAATCTTCCTTTTGACGTTGGTCCCAATTTGTGGATGGGGTGATGGGTGGATGAAGATTCGTGATGTGGTTGGTTGTAGTATTGACACTAGCTTCATCATAAGGACTCTTCATGCTCCCTATGTTGACATTTGCTTAAGATGAAGTTGCCCCCAGTATGGTGGAAGTGGTACCTTCATGCTTTGATTTCTCTTGTTCCAAGAGCTCTTGTTCAATAAGTGTTATCTGATCAATGATCAATGTAGATGACATTATTTCCATTTGCTGCTCTGCTAACTCTAGATGTTCTATCTGACTTGTTTCCTTGAGCAGATAATGATGGATATCTTTATTCATGATGTCCTCAATCTGAGTTTGGGACATATTTGATCCTGATGTTGACAACTCTGTTTGATTGTAGGAGTTAAGAATCTGTTATTTTTGTGTAACAAAATCTTGTTCTAGATGAAGATCATCTACGTGCCCATCTGTAGAAAGCATCTCATGGGTAGATGGAGGAGTATGTGCTACATGGATATGACCATCTTGCATGGATAAGAGAGTGTTCATTAGATTATTGTAGTATCTTGAAGATACAAATTCTTGATCTTGATTAATTTTGGAGTTGCTTTCAACATGCTTTGGATCAAGTTCTTGACATGGGGCAGCTTCAAAGGATGGATTTCTTACAAAGGGTTCTTGGACATCATTTTTAGACATGGGGAATGGCTCAATATCCTCAAGTGTCGAGTTCAGGGTTCTTTCAGTATCTGTAACCATGCGGTCAAAGGGGATCAACATGTTTTGAAAATGACCATTGCTAGACCTTAGTGAAATATTTTGATCATGCTTTGGAATAAATTCTTGAGATATGTCCTCTAACTCGTAAGGCGATGTAGAGACATTTTCAACATGATCATAAGTGAACTGATCGTGCATTATGTCAATTGGATCAAATAATCCTAATAATCCTTGAAAGAGATCACTAAAAAGTGGCTCTTGATGTATGGTGAGTTGATCATCGGATTGTGTAGATACATCCTCAATGTGCTCCTCGATTTGCAGGTTTTGATCATTGTTTTCGATAATTGTGGTGGAAAGATTGTGAATGTCTTCAACCATAGAGTCAAGTGATGTTGATATTTCTTGAATTGGCTCATTGTCGATTCTTGTTGGTGGATTTTGATTGTGATTCAAAAGTGACTCTTGACATATGTCGATTTGATCATTGGATGAAGTAAACGTGTGCTCAGTGATGGATTGATCTTGATCCTTGTTTTCAATAGTTGTCATCTTTTGTGTTGGTTGGGTAGCTTGAGATTGTTGAAGCCCTTGGTGGTAGGCTTGATGTGCTTTTAGTGCGATGCTACGATATTGACTTATTGCACTTGGTTTCAGCGGTAGTGGTGGTGTATTTGGAATTGTGTTGGATGCGGTGACAAGTGATTGAGATACACTTGGAGCGATAGTGAGTGTTTGAGATGTGATGGGCATGATAGTGGTGGTTGGAATGATTGAAGGGATAGTGATGGTTGGAATAACCAAGGTGATGGGTCCTTGGGAGACCGTATTTCGATTTGGGATTGATGTTGTTATTTGATTAGATACCATCCATTGGTGTGATGTCGATGGTATATTCAAAAGATTTGTCATGATGGTTTTATTGATGTTAGGTGGATTGATTTGGGTGGATTGATTGGTGCTAGGTAAAGGGGGAAGCCCTAAACCAATGAATGATGTTGATATGGGTGGTGGAGATTTCCCTTGGCGCAATGCCTCCACTATTTTGGAAAGTTCTGTAATTTGATCTCGCTAAATTTGTTCTTGATTTTGATCTTGGCTCATTTGAGATAGTTGATTTGGCTTGTGTTTAAGTGGATTTGGGATGCCTACTTGTGGTTTTTGAATGGGATTATGGGAAAATTGACTTTGGATAATGTTATGATTTGGGATGATGTTCAGATTTGGCATGATAGGATGAACATTGTTGGTATTGGGAATCATTTTTCCAAAGTTTTCCGAGTTAGGATTCATGTTTTGAAAACTTGCACTTGGTACATCCACATTTGGTTTGTAGGGATTTGGTGGAATGATGTTGCTCGTTTGAAGACTCATGTATTGATTGTTTGGAGGATAGACTTGTAAGTTTGGACTTTGATTTAAATCTATCATGGGGAGATGTGTTCCAAAATTTAGATTGGGCATACTCACATTTGTTGTGCTATTGATATTCGTAGGAGATAGTGATCCTATGTATGGATGTGAGTTTCCATAATCCCATGGTTTCGTGAGGCTTGGATAGTTTGGTTGGTTTGGACCGCTCATGATGTATGAATCTAGTTTATATTCCATGTT